>JAOTOM010001195.1:0-12500 GCA_034440615.1 Ashinkailepas kermadecensis
GCATCAACACCCAGGGAGTATAGTTTTTAAAAAGGGCACCATCGAAATTGAATTGTCCTTTATGGAACAATTAGTGATAGAAAGATAGCATGGGTCTCAGGTTGGTTTTCTCAATCTTGAGGAAGTCTACTTCATGCTTTAATAATGATGTTTAGAAATATCACATCATAATCGCATTTATAACTGAGAATTACTATCAGGTTCATATAGCAGATGTGTATTGCAAGGCATTATTATCATATATGGGATGCATTTCCCAAACTTGCTATTTTAGTCTTCTCAACTTATTTGTCCCAGCCACTCTTTTCCCTCTGCCCCATTCTACCATCCCTTCCCATCCACTCACTGTTGATGTCATGTTTAGTGTCATGCTTTTTTGTCTCACTTACTTCCTATTGCCTGGCCTTGGGTTATCAAACCAATGTTCACATAGGCCCACGATCCTCAGCAGGTGGGATCTTGGGATGATGAAGCGCACAGGGCTCAACCTCAGTAATGTGGCTCAATGGATGATGTATATCTGTGTTCGGCGTATCTAGTGTAACCATTGCTAGGGTAATTGTAATAGTCAGCCCTATTCACCCCTAACTTGATGGCCTGTGTATATCCCATATTTGAATGTGATTCCTTGCAACATACATACTGTCATCAGCGCATCAATACCTCTGTGACGATTTTCAGCGAAATCGTGATAGTTCCCTCTTGATCTTATAATTATATAGGTATCATATTTATGTGATTCGGCGCAAGATGCATAAACTGTGTTCGGCGTATCCAGAAGCACCACTGAGACCATTCTGAACCAATCGTGATAGTTCACCCTGGAATCCGAATACGATTAGGATTAAATGAGCTGTTTTGAAGCACTTAGCAGGACGGCCTTTCCATGTAATGCAGACATTGGACAGACTTGGAATCAACACTGCCCGCCACTGCCGGCAATCAACCGCATGTATGTATCATTATTTGCTAAGTTTGTCGCTACATACATGGATGTTGGATGCAAAAAGAAACCGAGCAATTTTACCATGCTGGAGCCCAGGCTGTGGGAAAAACAAATGGAAACGGAAGGGCTGTATGCCAGCTACCACTGCATTTTATTAAGGACGGCTCCATGTCATAACGAACTGGGCAACGTCCACGCGAGAAGTTATCCTATGCATAGTATGAAGCTAATGGCGTTGTGTGGAATGAAAATGCATTTTTTGTTTTAATTTTGGTGGAAGCCAGCAACTGAATGAATATTAGTAATGCTCTTCGTTGTTCGTTCGACCCATGCCATTTTATTCTTGGCTTCCAGCAGGTATCGAGGTCGAAAGCACTGCCTATAATAATCAAAACCAGCAGAGTAGCATAGCTTATAATGCATTAATATGGAGAATGACCTTCCATGTATGTATCCATCATTCTATGCTCCATCTATGTAGTATGAAGTCGAGTTTCCATGTATACCTTCGGCGCTTCGTTGTGCATGCAGCATTCATAATATTCAATTTATACTAGATGCCATCATTATTCCGTCATTAACAACCTTTAAAGCGAGTCCCAGAAAATGCACCTTTGCATCTCGTGCTATTCAGCGGTGCTGCGTCTGTAGGGGTGGCGGCTCTGCCGTCGGTGGGGTGTCGGAGCATATGGGGTGTGGCGGGTGTCGGGTGTCGGGGTGTCTGTGTGTAAAGAAGTTGTGATGGGTGTGTGAAGAGTATAATGGGTGACCAAGCCTAAACTGAAACTGATCTGATTGAACTATTGGGGCTTTATTTTAACTGAGACTGCACTTTAACACGGTTGAACCTGGGTTGACTCTAGACTTATACTGGGCTAATTAAGACTGAGCTGAATCACTCCTTTGCTGATTGTACCTATGTCGGAGATGTGTTGTTTTGTTTCCCCGCCACCTCCACCACACATTCCCCAAACCCCGGTCAGCTTGATGTTGTTTGAACTACCGTCCCTAACACGAATTTATATGTGTACGAGGTCAAAGTTTTGGGAACACCATATAGGTAAGTGAGTGCCTCTAGCCAAATTAGGAAGAATACGTTGTATTAGAGAATTGATGAGAATGTAATTTGCCCTTGGTTTCGTTGACTTGTCCCGAGTTGGGACTTTTTGGACGCTAATAGTAGTATAATTTTATACAATGTACCGCAATGAAATAGGTGCCTGTGTTGAGCACCAAGCGGCTTCCGCTGGTCCTTAAAAAGCTACCATTCACTTCGCTCGCCCCATCCATTCTCCTTTTTTTTATTGCTTGATACCCAAATTTAGCTCCACCCCCTTCACTATGGCTGATGGTAAAATGTTCAGTCATGGTGTTACACGGGATCTTCAAAACGTTTCCTCTTTCATCCATTCTTCTTCAAGAGCTGTATAATTTATGGATTGATTAATGTGCATGGTGGGGGGTTACATGCGATGGTAAAAAATGCTAACTAAAACCATGCGGCGTTGCAGAAGACCCCGCACCAAAACAAATAGTGTCCGCATGGCACATTGAGGAGGAAATCTCATGTTGCGACGTTGAACACCGGCAGTCAAGACCAACCGCTCCCCTTAGCGGTACACAAACATATATATCGACAGACCATTGCTCTATTTTTGATGGTAGGTTGACCGGATATGTAAACCTTTTCACTGCCAATCATAGCTGGCCTAACCATTATTGGCCGCGTTCCTCGCCTGGACAAAGTCTTAATGCTACAAGGGGGCTCATCGTACTGGCTCCGACGGCTTATACAAGTGCTCTGGTGTCTTTGACTGACCTACCTAACCTTAAAAAAAACAGTCGATGCCGTACCGGGCCTTATTCGCCGTGCACTGTGCGACCAGGTCAAGGTGTTCATGGGCGGGCACGGATCCCTACCACGTTGGGCACGTCCCCTGGCCGTCTATATAACATGGCCTGCCCTACCCTTTCAGCCTCGGGGCTTACGGCACGCCAAACCTGTCCGGACGTTCCCCCGAAACGCTATATAGCTCCGTGCCCAAACAACATTAATATTCTCGACAATTTAAAACTGGCTTAAACACTCATTACCATTACCCGGGAACGTTCAGTCCATAGCAGGACGACTCGCAGGTCGGCTGCCTCGCAAATAAATTTACATCCTATAGCATTGTTACTTCTTAGGCAAATATCAAACATCATGTGAGCATCATCCCTTGTGTCGGAAAGTACGAACGGTGCTATCTACGCCTACTTGTCGGCTGTTGGTGACCCGGTCAGAACGAAAAGCGTGGCGCACACCCCTCAGGCCCCGATGCTATTCAGTTATGGACGTAAATATCTTCCCCTCCGTCCACCTGGTCGCTGAGGTATTTACTACGCTACCATTATATGGGAGGGTCGTACCCTCACGTCATCGAGTTGCGCTAATCCCCACGGAGGATCACTGACTGCTGTCGGTACGCCCCCATCGGAATTTCACCTAAGTGTTATTTGTGCCGAAATAGTTACACCCCGAACGCAAAGCTGAAGGGTATCCCTTGAGTTCAGGTAAAGTTCGGACTGTAAAGAATAGGTTGCACCACCGCAGGTAGGGTAGCTATAATGTTATCGTTTGAACCCCGGTTAATCTAAAGGCCGGGTGTATTTGGACGGGGAGAGGAAGACAGAAATTGTTGGAAGCATAATTGTGCTGTACTCCATGTTTTACTTTATCCGATCCTGCTCCGCTGCTGTTCCTGTCCATCACTGCCGACTTCTGCCACATAATTTCTATAATTCATATAATATATTTACCTTCATATACACCGCATCTCATTACACCCACGCACTGCATACACACACACTACTCGCCATCTCAATCCTTGCACGCGACACACTCCCGCCCAACCCTGAATTTATCCTATTTGGTCCCTCCCATAAAACAGGTCGCCCCTTTCAGTAAAGTGAATGAGGTTGAGGAGGCAGAAGCTGCGTGATAGAAGTTAGATTGGTTCAGCAAGATTTGGGAAAGAGGAAGACATGTCAGACGTACGACACTCACATGCCCGATGGTCGTCGCCCTCCAGCAGTCGTCACTCTCCGCCGTCCGACACTTCATGTCACGTCTGCCTCCATTTACAATACACTGTCGTACCCTGAGTGGGTCCTTCCTGAGTTTTCGTTCCGCCCGCCTGTCTGAGTGTCAGAGTCCGAGAGAGAGAGAGAGAGAGAGAGAGAGAGAGAGAGAGAGAGAGAGAGAGAGATAGAGATAGAGATAGAGATAGAGATAGTGATAGAGATAGAGATAGAGATAGAGATAGAGATAGAGATAGAGATAGAGATAGAGATATAGATAGAGATATAGATAGAGATAGAGATAGAGATAGAGATAGATATAGAGATAGAGATAGAGATAGAGATAGAGATAGAGATAGGGATAGGGATAGGGATAGAGATAGAGATAGAGATAGAGATAGAGATAGAGATAGAGATAGAGATAGAGATAGAGATAGAGATAGAGATAGAGATAGAGATAGAGATAGAGATAGAGATAGAGATAGAGATAGAGATAGAGATAGAGATAAAGATAGAGATAGAGATAGAGATAGAGATAGAGATAGAGATAGAGATAGAGATAGAGAGAGAGAGAGAGAGAGAGAGAGAGAGAGAGAGAGAGAGAGAGAGAGAGAGAGAGAGAGAGAGAGAGAGAGAGAGAGAGAGAGAGAGAGAGAGAGAGAGAGAGAGAGAGAGAGAGAGAGAGAGAGAGAGAGAGAGAGAGAGAGAGAGAGACAGAGAGAGCGAGAGATTGCCCGAGATTGTTTGAGCCCTTCTGTCAGGCTGCTGGATTTTCTTCCATTCCGTAGCTCCGTCTCTTCTGATTTCTAGCCACTCCCAGGGCTCTGGATTGGGTTCTTCCTCTTAATTGGTGGGAGTGCATTTTTATTCCCCTTAGGCCGTGTGTATCGTGAAGCCGCCTGGGGCCGTCAGGACGGTCTGTAGGTCTGGAAATTTCCACTGGGAGTTTTCACCGGGGTCACTGATCTCACAGCTGGCCGGGGATCCTTCTGTTGTTTTGGCCCAGACGCGTGGCTGATGTTGTTTTTTCCATGCCGCCTTTGATCGCGACACGTACTGAGGGTCGGGTTCGGCTGTGCATCAAGGCAATATGAGAGGGGAGGGAGAAGGTGGCCGGGATCTGGCCGGGCGTCTTGCGGCCTGGTCGGGTGGGAAAATGTTGAAAGCTTTTTGCCTAAAGAATGTAAGCCTCCTTACACGCCCTTCATGAAGACATCCGAGCTGATAATCCTCCGAAAGTATTCAAATGCCACATATTTGTACCTGTCAGTTAACCGGCGTGCCACGCGATCAGTATCCGAATACTCCCCCTGGGCTGGGGCACATTCTACCCCCTGCTTAACTTGAAAAACTACCGAC
Organism: Ashinkailepas kermadecensis; assembly: GCA_034440615.1. Classification (NCBI taxonomy): domain Eukaryota; kingdom Metazoa; phylum Arthropoda; class Thecostraca; family Neolepadidae; genus Ashinkailepas; species Ashinkailepas kermadecensis. Next base: position 5,366 of record JAOTOM010001195.1, read on the forward strand.
CGACTTCGTTGCTTTGGGCGGCAAACGAATGAGCTCAACATGGTGAGCTCAGAGAAGTCAAGTAGGCCCAAGTGTTGCATGTGACGTCACAGAGCAGTCAAAAGCTTCAGACTTGATCTACTTGGTAAAGTTTGGATTTTAGTCGAGCATCATAAAGTTAAGCTGCGCATGGGCCGAAATTGGGTGCGGTCATGACATCCTAAGATATTCATGAAGGCACCGAGTAAAGATAAGGTCGAGGTCATGGGGGTCACGTAGTATTCTCCGACCAAATTTTAAATATGGTCTTATACCAATGCGGTGCATGCTTCAACACCAAGATATTGTCAGTAACACGACAGAAGCAATGGAAAACTTGCTCCGTACATGAGGCACATATGCTGTTACTAAAGCTGGCACTACATATACCTGAAAAAAAAATATTAAAACTATCTTTGTTGAGAAAACGGTGGAAAAGGCCACAAGGTTCCACGCAACATCACAGGCTGGTGTGGCGAATGTTGGTTGCATAATAACCGCGCGTCAACGGCTGGTGTGGCGAATGTTGGCTACATGATAACCGCACGCTTCGTGGCGCTAACGTGCGCTCAATTGCGTACAATACTAAGATCATCATTGAATATTTGGTACGCTATATCTCAGTCGTTTTGAAAATTATTCACTTCAAATTTGCTATGAATATTCACAGTCTGAGTCTGATCCATATATATCCCTGTCTTCAAAAAACGTAGAACACATTGGAAAAAATAAACATAGTTTATCAGCTTTACACATTTTGACATCCATGTTGCACAAAAGCATATATCTGAGATGACAGTACTATTGCTCATTAACTCTCGCCGTTTCTCCGGTCGGATCCTCACACCCTGTCTCGGGAAGGGGGAGGGTCATTAAAGACCCATGTCTAACCTCAAACTAAGCGTTGCTCGAAAACGAGTGGGATACCATCGGAAAGCACTCGACGAATATGGTTGGAAAAATGACCTTATTTTGATTTTTGGATAATTCCGATAACCAAAATGTCGGATTCTCAGAAAACAAAGTTCGTCAAAAACCCTTCAAATCGGCATATTAAGATAGTTTAGGTTGTGCAATGCAACTTTGATACTATTTAGGCCACGGAAACCCAAAATAAACCATAAGATTGGCAGTGTCTAAGTAGGCTTAGACCACATTGCGCATTTTCTCGATACCTGACCTCAGGGTCAAACAACTTTTATAAGGAGCATCGGATGCTTCTGCATTCATACCAAGGTAAAGTGATGTCAGAAGAGCTTGCATGTTATACAAAATTAGAAAATTAGCCCAAAATGAGACAAATTGACCGTGATTTCAGGTCCTTGACATGATTTCAAATACAAATCCGAGATGAACGTCTTAGCGACTGTACAATTGTATTCACGTAGCAAGTTTCATTTTAATATCTCTTCATGTGTATGAATGATCGATCTTCGAACAGTCTTGGCGGTGGTCCTCTTTGGTTTGAGCTAGGTCAACGACCTTACAAGACCTGAGGTAAAAATGTTCACTTCAGACGCAACATATCCAAGGTAAATGTACTACAAATTTGGCGGCGCTGCGCGCCGTCGTTTTCTCGCTGTCGCTGCAGAGCTTTACGTGGCGTAAAAACACCGCCGGGGCGGGGTAAGTTCGCTGTCAATTGTCACAAACCGATTGTTAATAACGTTGTCCCTGTTTCTTTTGTGTTTTTTCTGTACAACCTTCATTTCGTTCAAAAGTCGGGGAAGGTTACGTCCCTATGACATCACTTACGCTCCCGACTCATGGCTAGCTATAGTTAATTATCTGGCCACAAGCTGCGGAATTGATGTGCAAGCAATTACTGGAACTTCGAAATTGATATCGCTTTCGTGTTTTCAAGGTATTATACACAATATCCAGGGACATAAGTATGTCCCTCCAGTGGGGTGAGGGTTAATGACTAGGCCCATTGGCTTGAATTATTGAGCAGAAAGTGCTAAGCGTCCGTTGTCTCCTGTTCTTGCCATTATTTTGGTCTTGTCCACTAGGCATCTGCATGCGAGCTTTGTGTTAGGATGTTTTCTGTCCGTGTAAGTGGGCCACCATTGGAATAATTCACCTGCATACTTCGAAGAGCAAAACGCGATGTAAAACTATACGTATCATTGAACTGCAATATATAAGACTAGTTTTGAAGTTCGCTAATTTCATAATACAATGACGGCGGATGAGTATGCATTTTGGTTTATTTACGTTTTGACTGCATATGAGGGAACTTATCAAATACTAATGTTGAAGCTTGCGACCATCGTTTTCCCCAGCCAGCATTTCGGCGGGAAAGTAGCACCCAACATGATGGCATATAATGCATCTTATATAATATGCGTTGCATGTGCATATTTGTTAAATGTAGTTGAGCGATTATGTAAGATGGACATGATATATGCGCATCTGGATAGCATCACCGCGGTTCAGCAGAAGTAGGTCATGCGGCATGTCAGAGAAAATCTCACATAACATGCAAAACCACGCACGATTGCCGATCCCTGTATATTTGTCCTGCACTGCACCCAGGTGGATTCGTGTACTCTGCCTTCGGCCGACCATACGGCCTGGTAGTGACGGACCAAACACACACGACGGTGTCTGCGTTGATCGATGGTGCACAGCCATGGCGCAGGAGTCCACACGTGAGTCCACATCACTGGATACAGGTCCAAACGTGAGTCCACGTCATGGCGTGGAATCGGCATGCGAGTCCACGTCATGACATACGTGTGCGCACGCATTTCCGTGACCTCACGTTAGTCTGAGACCAGCAGTCCACAAGTGAGTCCGGGTCAGTCACTTGAGTCAGATTTCTTGTGCGGGAATGCAGGTATCAGAGTGGGGAGACCGATGACGCTTCGCATATCTTAGCCGCCCACGCAAGACACTTGTTATGCTTTGAGGAATATTAATCCTCTCATTGAGGGAAAGATTATTACCCCGTGCAATGTCAGCAGTCCATTTAACCCCCGAAATAACGTCTGTTTTAAGCCAGGTCGATACATGCAGTAAATGGCGAGACATGGCCACATCCTTGAATGTTTTAGATTTAGTTGAATAATTTTGGTGTTTCTTTTGCACGACCTTCCAGGTTAGATCAAGTGAGCCAATGTTGGGAGCGTAGCAAGTCACTTGGTCGTCGCCGGATTTTCACACTGTGGTTCTAAACGAAGGGTGGCTTTGTGCTTCAATAATGATGCCATGCAAACTGAACACGTAAACTAACCCAAAACAAGCACAAAGGTCAAGGTTACCGAACAGGTTAATGTCATCAGGAAATATGTGATCACGCTTTTAAATGAAAGATTCTGGAAAAGGGCGTTGTGTTCAGGAGAACGCCATGAGTGACACGAATGCGAAATCATATCCTTTTCCCTTTCGAGAATGCAAACAAGTCCCAAAATGTTCGAAGTTTTATTTTTAAGCATGCCCTTTTTGAACCCAAATCTGTAAACTAATATGTCCGTGACCATGCTCAGACCAGAAAGGGAGTCGTGGAAAAATCACGATTATGTTTTCGAGCGTGGCTCTTTTTCCTTGATTATCCGTTAGCTTCTTTACAGGCTTGCTATGAAATGACATGATTCGTCATGATGTATTTGGTGTATTTTCATCAATGGGCGGGCAAATTATGTGTAAAACCATTGGCAGTACATATCACTACTTTTACCCTGTGATCTGATCTCAGTGTTTCAAGTTTCTATCTGATCTATCAAGTTTAAAACCGAAGTTAGTTGGGTTAGGTGTGTGTTTCTCGTGGTGTTTTACGTCGCATGACTTTATTTAGGTGTGGTTAGGTGTGTGTTTCTCGTGGTGTTTTACGTCGCATGACTTTATTTAGGTGTGGTTAGGTGTGTGTTTCTCGTGGTGATTTACGTCGCATGACTTTATTTAGGTGTGGTTAGGTGTGTGTTTCTCGTGGTGATTTACGTCGCATGACTTTATTTAGGTGTGGTTAGGTGTGTGTTTCTCGTGGTGTTTTACGTCGCATGACTTTATTTAGGTGTGGTTAGGTGTGTGTTTTGTGGTGTTTTACGTCGCATGACTTTATTTAGGTGTGGTTAGGTGTGTGTTTTCGTGGTGATTTACGTCGCATGACTTTATTTAGGTGTGGTTAGGTGTGTGTTTTCGTGGTGATTTACGTCCATGACTTTATTTAGGTGTGGTTAGGTGTGTGTTTTCGTGGTGTTTTACGTCGCATGACTTTATTTAGGTGTGGTTAGGTGTGTGTTTCTCGTGGTGTTTTACGTCGCATGACTTTATTTAGGTGTGGTTAGGTGTGTGTTTCTCGTGGTGTTTTACGTCGCATGACTTTATTTAGGTGTGGTTAGGTGTGTGTTTCTCGTGGTGATTTACGTCGCGTGACTTTATTTTATATGTGCTACGACACTTCTGACAATGGTCTAGAACCGAAAGCTGGAGTTATTAATGGCCGGCCTTCAATGCACATGAATCCTTGGCGGCTGTGCCTCTGAATGCACATCTAAAGGAAACATCGAAACGAGCTGGTGACGACTGCGACCTGCGCTAGCTCTGTCACACTAAGAAACTGAACGCGCCCTCCTGCATTGTAGGTGTTGATCAATGTTATGAATGTAGGCCAAATTTCAAAGCGATACCCTGAATGATCTAGGAGTTATGTGGGTTGGGGCTGTCAAATGGACCCCTCGCACTGCGAGAGCTCAGATGAAAGAAGACGTATCTTTTTTAGCACATTGGCACATCCACTCAGTTCAAATACTAGCACTCGAACTTGCACCCTTGAATCGAATGCACAATTCTGAACACAAAGAGTTTACCTCTCAAGTCTCCACAAGTGCGATGGAAAATAACGCTGTGCTTGCCGTCCTGTTCTGGTACGCTTTCAGTTTATATCGGTAGATTATCATAGGAACGCGATTATATCGCAATATGACTATGATTGTCATTGCCACTGATACAAAAGTAGGTACAGGTTATGTAGTATTGGATGAAGGGTCAGTCAAATCAAGGTAAGATATTACCTACCTTCTACAACATCTGCAACCTTTTTATTGTGAAGACCTCGTTTGCATTTACTCATGAGTTCACGATTATGCAATGGTGATGATAAATGTTAAAAGTTCTCTTTATATCGCTGTTCCTGATACAGAGGCTAATTTCTTGCGGACTATGTGTACAATATGTACATGGTACTGTGGTTAGATTGTGGTGCACTGCGGTTGTGTGCCCCGACTGTGCCAGGTTTGTGCATGCGCCGAACGTCAGACGGGCATACGTGCTGCTGTTGCACGTGGTGCAGATTAGATCAGTTGTTGTCGACCCCAGTGTGGTCTGATTCTAATTGGCGGATTAATCTGCGCCATGTGTATACACAGGACGTTCCTGACGGCTGAGCCATTGCGACCTATTGTCGAGTTGGTGCAATAAACTACTTCTTCAAGCCATCTCCTGATTTCTCTTGTAATTTCTTTCCCACGTTAGGACAATACCCAAAAATCAAGTCTAGTATCGTCTACGACACTTACCCTGGGACCCTATTCGGCCTACTCGGCCAGCAGACTACAGCTCGATGTACTGTCTGCTGCTACATAAGTCGTTGCTACATACGCCGCTGCTACATTCAGTCGGTGCTACATGCGTCGACGCCGGATACCTGCCGCTGGCCTTCGGCAGTAGTCTTCGCAATAAAGGGACAATTGCCTTGACAGGACAATGTCATCTACACTGATTGGAAGCGGGACAACTTCTTCTACGCCATCAATCGGCTACTGAAGGACGCGAAGGGCGACATCGGAATAGAATTTGATGACGTCACCATGGAGAGACACCATAAATTTGCAGAGTGCTTGCCGAACAACAAGCTCGTCGACATTGCCGAGTCTACCATGCGGATGCGGATGATCAAGTCTCAGGAGGAAATTGATGTTATAAAGGTGAACAGGTAACTTTTGGTTCTGGTAATTTATAGTTTATGGCAATATTGATCCTTCCCTTGCTCAATATTACTAGCAAATATATTACACCAGGAGCATATATGCCCACAGATAAATTGGCGCACAATTCAAAGGGCGGAATTGTTTTATTTCAGCACAATCGTAACCAGCAATTCCAACAGCTCATGCTTAAATCTCCAGATTTGAAACTTGTCTTGCCGGAATGGGGTAGTGAAAAGTTAGCTTTCTACTGAGTGACCGTGGCGCTTGATTTGTTCCTACTGGTGATCAATGCTTGATACGAGAACTGTCGAGAACTGTCGAGAACTGTCGAGAACTGTCGCCACATATCAATTGCAGCCAACCCATGCTGCACGTTGACGCATGGCGCACGCAACGCATGCTCAAACGTGCATGGGAAGCACGCTTGAGGCCGTGCGAATGACATCAGGAGTTTTAGCATGGCTCGGGTTTTCTTAGTCCCAATGGTGGCGAACTCGTGTGCACGTGTCAGCGGGCAGGTAGTGATGATTGTGTACAACTCCCCAGAACAGTGCTGCCACCTGTGATGTGGGCGGGCGCACCATTCGAGCCGCGATACGGCCCGGGGTGTCGGAGCACGAGATGGCGCTGGTGGGCACCGGCGCCATGGTCCGCCACATCGCGCACATCTACCCAGACAGTGAACTGATGGACAGTAAGTACCTCCTACCTGGCACAGTGTATTTTCTCCAGGTGGTAGCACCCGCACGGTGAACTCTTGTACCTGTGTTCTCCAGGTGGTAGCACCCGCACGGTGAACTCTTGTACCTGTGTTCTCCAGGTGGTAGCACCCGCACGGATGAACTCTTGTACCTGCGTTCTCCAGGTGGTAGCACCCGCACGGTGAACTCTTGTACCTGTGCTTACGCTCTCATTGAAAATAAAGCATGTGTGTACGGACATTGACAAACCAGGTCTGGTGGTTCCTTCTGGTTCTAAAGACATTATTATGACACTCTAAATACTGTTGCACGTGTCACACCAATCACTCTCCAGCTCTTCCTACTTCTATGAGGGGCTAAAATGGTGATGTGGCAAGGTTTTTTCTACAGGTGTTCTGGTTCAAAACTAGCGACCATCGATCTGGTAGCGTAGTATGTGTGGAACATGGGCTCGTTCTATTCAGGTTACAGTTTTCCCTTCTGACC
>JAOTOM010001195.1:17500-61296 GCA_034440615.1 Ashinkailepas kermadecensis
GTTCCGAGGGAAATAAAGGCGCCGGCGTTGATGACGGCGAACAACAGAGGGGTTGACATCGGAAAGAAAACGATAACAGGCTTGGCAGAGCGGGAGCAGTGTACGAATCAGCTTTCGAAAACGCCTGGTGGAAGGAGGACATGGCTATTTTTTTCGACGTACGTAAGCGCAAGCAATCGTAAGCAATTGTGATAGACACTGTGTCAATTCTTATCGTCGTCATACAATGCGGATAACACAAAATATTGCAGAGTATCGGTAAGCCCCATTGAAAACGCGAGCATCCTCACATTACCAGGCTTTGTGTGTCAAATTCCAAGTTGATTTTTTATATCTCCGATTTTTTAAAGATCTTTTTTTCACAACCAGTGTCAGAAATGAAAAGAATGAAAAGGATACACCAATGGGAAACCTGATGCAAATAAAATTCAGAACTTTTGCATTCTTAGAACAAAACATGCCAAAATCAACAAATATGTAAAATTCATTTTGCGGAAATGTTTGAACTCAACATTGACTCTGCATGAAAGAAAATATGTTACATTGGCTGCTGGCTATCTGTACCTGTTGAGAAGGCCCTGAAATATGCCATATTCAAAGCTCTACAAATTTCTGAATGCACATGGAATTTCCAAATTTGCTCGTTAACAACTTTTAAAACAACTTTTAAAAACAACTTTTGCAGATTTAAAAACGTATCCTTGATCAAGGCGATGAGCCTGGGCGAGTTCTCAGATGCCATCTTAAATAATCTGTCAATTGATATTCACTATTTCAAAAAGCAAATTCCGGAAATCCAAGCCGTTTCCCGCGCTTTTATTACCAGATTTGATGCCCTACTAGGCGTTGCAGTGACCAGACATCACAGAAAACTGCCCGAAAATGCCCTATTTCACCCATCGCGCAAAAGTGCAAGGTTAAACATTCTTCTTTTTTTCTCGGAATTTCCGAGAATATTTTAACAATTCCTAACGTGTCCACGGCCCCAGATTCCATGTTCGCCCCCAAATTCGGTTTCGGCAAACTTCGAAATTGACGCCATTTGCAACGATTTGATCATCAAAGCCAAATCGACACAGTTTGCTCTGCTTTCATTTTCCTAACCTATGGATAATTGTGCAGCACAGTGTCATATGCGGAATGTCCACATGCGCAGTGTCTCAAAAACGTTAATAATGAAGTCACATGAAGGTTGTGAAAATGATGTTTCCAGGCACAGCCTAGGTGCACTGCGACAGCAAAGAGTGGCTTGCAATAGGTGTTCGACTGTACGTCCATATAAATGATGCTCTGCAAGTGCAAATAAAACATAATTGTACTTTTTGTTGTGATGTTAGCATGGTCGAATATCGTCAGACTGCATCGTTGTCATGCGTAATGGCATTTAGTACGTGTTGTAAGTAATCACCAGATGTTCTGAAGTAAAACTACGCCATTACATGGAAATAAGCTTCGATACTATGGTGATCATAAAATGTTCAGCCCTTTATAAGGAAGCTACAAGAGCTGCATTAGAGACCTATTAATGTGTAAGTTGGAAAAGCAAGTTCCCATCATTTGATGTTTAGTTCATGGTTCTATCCCATCGTTGTTTAATTGTGCACTGTTTAGTGCAGTGCAGTAATGTGCAATACTGTGCAATATGTACGAAGTGCCCAAAGCGTGAACAATGAAACCACAGGAAGCTTGTGAAAATGTTCATGTTTTCCGGGACACGCCATGCATGTCGTGATAAAAACGCGTGATTTTGCATTACGAAAGGGACTGTCCGTCAATGCAAATGATGCCTACCTTTAAAATGAAGGCATACTTGTACTTTTTGTTGTGGGACCAGCATGATCGGATGCTTCCATTACCAGACCACCAGATATTCCGAAGTAAAATTGCGTCGTCACCCGTAGATAAACCTTTGGATAACCTATCGGCAATACCTTCTGACCGGCGGTGGCAGTCCGCTGCGTCCAAGGTGCCATGCTGCACTGTCAGTGCGGCAAGTACTGATTGCCTGCAGTCGACTTACCCATGAGCGAAGGCCGTACCTTTTACCTATTTTGGACGTACCTCTCTCTCCCTTAGGGAAGTATTAGGGGACGAGTCATCAATTGTTCAGTCGGGACTTCTGCTTTCTACAAGAAACAAAGATTTCTGTGATTTATGCCCCTCATTAACTCGCTTTTACACCTGACAAAATGACTGAGGATAGTAGCACGGCATGTCATACGTACATCGACTCCTTTACATGCAGTTGTCTCATCGACTGGCCTTCGTGCGTATGCCATTGTTTGATTGACGATGATATGGGCGCTGCATGATCGATGCAGTCGATGTGCCCATAAACTCCAATAGCCAACCTATCGGTAATGGGTGACCTTGAACTTTGTGAAGTTTATAAGACTTGCATCAATAAGTTTTTAATATTTTTTGTTTGTTAAGCAAACGTTTTTATATCACCCTTCTTCATCTCATTGTTCAATCCCCGTAGTTTTTCAGTGGGAGACAACTTACTCCAAATCCGTCCGTTCCGAAAATCGAAAAATCATAGAAACCATGGAGAACGGGCGCGTATGTGGGATAATAAGAAGAAAAACACATTATATTTTCATGAGGCGGACAAACCATGCCCGTTTGTATTTCTGCCATCGAATTGATCAATTTTAATGGGCTAGTGGTCACAGGAGGTCACGAGGTCATGGGATCACGAGGTCAAACTTGAGAAAAGTTGATATTTTATCAGGGATGTGTTTTTTAATCATTTGTATTATCAAAGATGCACAATATGTCTCACTTCCTCGTCATTATCGATGAGATATCCATCGCCAAAAATAACCTTGTTGTGTGACCTCAAAATGCTGCCGTAGGCTATAATTCCGAAACAGTTGGTTGGATCGAGCTAAAACTTTTTCAGTCTTGTTCAGAGTACAAGACTATACTGTACACCAGTTTTGATCGAAATACAAATTTAGTGGGTGTAAAATGGAAAAAAAATTGGTCAATCTGTCGTGGAACGCACCAGCTGACGAATTACATATGCTTGTCCATTTGAGCTGAAAAACACCCTCTGCAAGCAATTAGTTTCATGCGAGAAGCTCTATGTTATTCCGTTCCTAGTTACCTGGTAGCGTCCCACTATGAAGCTGAGCTGTAGCCATCGTCATTGTAGGCAAACCAACTACACTTGCCAACAGAGCATCGCATTGTAGGCAAACCAACAGCACTTGCCAGCAGATCATCGCATTGTAGCCAAACCAACAGCACTTCCCAACAGAGCATCGCATTGTAGGCAAACCAACAGCACTTGCCAACAGAGCACCGCATTGTAGGCAAACCAACAGCACTTGCCAACAGATCATCGCATTGTAGCCAAACCAACAGCACTTCCCAACAGAGCACCGCATTGTAGGCAAACCAACAGCACTTGCCAACAGAGCACCGCATTGTAGGCAAACCAACAGCACTTGCCAACAGAGCACCGCATTGCACCCCTGTTAATGTATTGTGCACAGTTAAAGCTGTAGGCGCTAAGCTCAGCACAGCTGGATAATGAGCTCGAATGTGCGATTTGCTGCAGCAGCTTCAACAACATTGTAGTTAGGGAGCCATATGTTCGCTATCAAGGGAGCGCAAAGTACGGCTCACTTTAATGACGACGATTGAGTTCTGTAAATAGGATATCTGTTGTTGTAAAGATGCTTATCTAACCCCATGAAGTTGCTAGTTGTGCATTATCTTTGATAGGTCCCCAGTTGAAACCAAACGGAAATCGCCCTGTATTAACATATTCGCTTTCAGATATGAAGAATTTCCAAGCCATTGGGATATTCTCCATTCCAGACGCTGACACGACTTCACGTCGCTGTTGTGGAAGCGATTGTGGGTCACACTTTGACACAGCGGCATAGGCGTTGCCACGGGAAAGTGGGACACCGCAATCCTCAAAACATTGTGGCTTAAATCCGGTAACTTGTTGTTTTATAGCACAAAATGGGAGAAATCTGGACAGAAAGCTCTGCTCCCCCCTCCCCCTCCCTTCAACCTCGAAGGCCTGGGGACGGCATTTCACACCGGGGTCAATGCATTGTTTCGTGTGTCACCAGACCGGGCCAAACATGCAGCGAGATCTGCAGGGAGCTCAATGAGCTGTGCTCACAGCTGGACGTTCTCAAGTACCGCGCCTTCGGCTACGGTCACAGCTTCGGCGTGTTGTGTCACTACTACGGCCGTGAGGCGGGTGAGCTGGCCCCGTCCACACTGTCCGTCCTGGGCGAACACTGCAGCTGGGCGAATGCACAGCATACTCTCATGTGGGGATCGAGAAATTGTTGACCCAATACAGTGCACGTTTCACTTTCAGCCTCAATTTGAATCACTGCTGATTGTGTGACGGCGTATTTCAACTCATGTGGTTGCGGGCCGTTCGACTGCACCTCTGCTGTCACCTGTCCAATTACACTGTAGCCTCTGGCTGCCCCATGACTCTGTAGCCACCGACTGCTCCGTGACTCTGTGGCCACCGACTGCCCCGTGACTCTGTAGCTACCGACTGCCCCGTGACTCTGTGGCCATCGACTGCCTCGTGACTCTGTGGCCATCGACTGCCCCGTGACTCTGTGGCCACTGACTGCCCCGTGACTTTGTGGCCACCGACTGCCCCGTGACTCTGTGGCCACCGACTGCCCCGTGACTCTGTAGCCACCGACTGCTCAGTGACTGTGGCCACCGACTGCCCCGTGACTCTGTGGCCACCGACTGCCCCGTGACTCTGTAGCCACCGACTGCCCCGTAACTCTGTAGCCACCGATTGCTCCGTGACTCTGTAGCCACCGAATGCCACGTGACTCTGTGGGCACCGACTGCCCGTGACTCTTAGCCAAGATCCCGTGACTCTGTAGCCACAGACTGCCCTGACTGTAGCCACCGACTGCTCCATGACTCTGTGGCCACCGACTCTGCCCAGACCCGTGACTCTGTAGCAACCGACTGCTCCGTGACTCTGTAGCCACCGACTGCTCCGTGACTCTGTAGCCACCGACTGCCTCGTGACTCGGTGGCCACCGACTACCCCGTGACTCTGTGGCCACCGACTGCCCCGTGACTCTGTGGCCACCGACTGCTCCGTGACTCTGTGGCCACCGACTGCTCCGTGACTCTGTGGCCACCGACTGCCCCGTGACTCTGTAGCCACCGACTGCTCCGTGACTCTGTAGCCACCGACTGCTCCGTGACTCTGTAGCCACCGACTGCTCCGTGACTCTGTAGCCACCGACTGCTCCGTGACTCTGTAGCCACCGACTGCCCCGTGACTCTGTGGCCACCGACTGCCCCGTGACTCTGTGGCCACCGACTGCCCCGTGACTCTGTAGCCACATACTGCTCCGTGACTCTGTAGCCACCGACTGCTCCGTGACTGTGGCCACCGACTGTTCCGTGACTCTGTAGCCACCGACTGCTCCGTGACTCTGTGTAGTTAGTAGCCATTGACTGCCTCGGGCCGCTGTAGCTACCGACTGACTCGTGACTCTGTAGCCACCGACTTTCTCGTGACTCTGATGTGACCGACTGCTCCGTGACTCTGTGGCCACCGACTTCCCCGTGGGTTCTTCAGTGACCGTCCGCCCTGCCACATTGGAGTAAGCCGCTGTTGGTCCATGCATCAGGTCTGGAGCTGCGCGAGGACATAGACACAGTGTTGGAGCCGGGGATGGTTGTGTCGATGGAGCCGATGCTGGCCGTGCCGGAGTACCAGCCGGGCGCCGGCGGCTACAGGGAGCACGACATCGTGGTGATCAACCACGACGGCACCGCCGAGGACATCACACGGTTCCCCTACGGGCCCGAGCATAACATCGTGCCCGTCTGAGACACGGGCTGAATGGGTGCGGTTGCGGGTGCGGGTGTTGCTACTGCTCGGCGGTCGTGTCCTCACCATCTCTTCTTGTCTGTCATTTCCAAGAGAGCCCTCAACATCTCTTCTAAGGGGACTAGTGGTCTCGGGGTAAGATGCTAGTCTCACAATCGAAAGGTTGTGGGTTCGAGTCTCACCTGTCGCTACTCTTCGCCCGCGACCAATCGGCGTGAGAGATTGGCGACGCTGTATGACTCAACGGTCGGCGTGTCGTAAAACCAATAACCAACCAACCAACCAACATCTCTTCTAACCTGCTTTCTTCAAGTCAGTTCTCACCGTCGCTCCCCGTCTTCAGCTCCTCACAACTGCATGCAAATACACAACACGGCACCCAAGACTACCAACACAGAACACGCAACACAAACACCGGAAATAACAGACATCACCACACTGGTGGCCGGCTAGACACATTCACGAACAACGGTCGCTGCGGGGTACGCAGCCGCCGGCGAGAGCTCTGGCATCTTATCGTGAGATGGACTCTAGGCTATTACACGGCTTGTGATTTATGATTCATACCCGGACTCGGACTCACTGCCACAGCCAGATTCAAATTGCGACTCGAGGCTCTCTAAGATTTTTAGACGCTTTTGATTCCAAGTAATGCCAGCACGTACCTTGTACTGGCAAACCATTCCAGAAATATCGGTGAGCATTGCTTTCTCGTGGCAGATCCAGGGAGTGAGAGGGGGGGGGACTGGAGGCATGTGACCGTTATAGATGTGGCGCCCCTTTGACTGGAAAAAGGAGCCCTTTCAGGATGCTCACGTGCACCCCCACCACTGCCACATTCCCCGTGCAACGAGTTGTTCAGCAGTGGTGCCCCTCATAGTAGATAGGGTGCACCATCCGGAGAAATGGTACTGTAGTGAAGTCGGTCTTGTTGGCGGCGTGAAGAGTCTAGAGGACCAGCGACGCGATAGCTCCGTTCCAAAGTACAGCGGAACTTTTCGTTATATTTGAACTAATTGAAGACGGCAAAATTATTATCGAACAGCTCGTTCCAGCGTATGAATGATGGACAAGCGTAAAGCCGAAAGTTTATAAGTTATGGCAGTTAATTTAGACGCAACTGCCAGCACTACAGACAACAGTCTAGCGTGCGAAAGAGCTCAATCTCTTCTGCCCCTCTAGCCTCGATCCCTCGACTATATATAATGGTCGTCCAGACGGGGGGCGTAAACTGGTATGTCGGCCTTATCTACTCCGGATACAGGGGCGCCGTTTGGTCAGCGGCCGTCGGCTCGGGTACCAGCATAACCCATAACATGCTCGGGTACCAGCATAACCCATAACATTTGATAAGCATTTCCTGCCTGCAGTTGACAGTGGCATTCCTAACCTGTCTAGTCAGGATGCAGGGTCGTCGCAGTAGGGCTCCGATCGTCAACATAACCCATAACATTCATATCAGCGTTCGTTGCGTTCGTGGTCGGTGGCTCAGGTATCGGCCGTAAATCATAACATGCATTAAGACGCGTGCAGCCGGCCGTCAACAGTGGTGGCATGATTTACGCGACACGCGACGTAATATAACTGCGTATTCTCGAATGATGAGGGCCGAACGGTTTAATTATATCTAACATTGTTACAGTACCCTTCCAGAGCACGTGCTTCCCATACAAATTCTTGAAGTAGCCCCTGTTGCCTCCACACACATTTGGAGATCCCCTGACACGCAGTTGATTTTTTTTAAAACTGTAACTTGATTTCGAGTTATTGAGGAACCCTTTCCAGAATCAGAGTCAGTGAAAGCTTGTTGCAGCAGTGTCAAAATATTCATTTTTCATTAGGTGGGCAATGCCGAAAGCAAAATAACAAGAGATAAAAAGAAATACAAGGATGTCGAAGCTAACCGTGAAAAGTACATACCTTTCGAGTTGCTGTCTGCCCAACTTGCCTGTGATTTTTACATAGTCCAATTACCTAAAGCTGCATCACATGCATGTACAATACTATTACTCTTAATTCCTAACCTTTCCATATCTCATCGTGAAGAGGGAGGCGTGTCCTGGTGACGCAATCGGTCACCGAGCCCTTCACCATGTGGAGCAATCCCAGTCCAACCGATTACCGAGCCCTTCACCATGTGGAGCAATCCCAGTCCAACCGATTACCGAGCCCTTCACCATGTGGAGCAATCCCAGTCCAACCGATTACCGAGCCCTTCACCATGTGGAGCAATCCCAGTCCAACCGATTACCGAGCCCTTCACCATGTGGAGCAATCCCAGTCCAACCGATTACCGAGCCCTTCACCATGTGGAGCAATCCCAGTCCCGGATCCACTCCTGGACTGAAGAATACCTCGAGGGAAAGCTAACCATATCGCCAAGCGAAAAGAATGAAGATGTCCTTTCCATTGGAAGCAGCATGGCCTATGCAGTCGATGTGTCCTTCAGCTCAATCGTTAATAGTAGCTTTAATAGTAGCATGTTTATATGCGAAAACTAAATACACTT
Source organism: Ashinkailepas kermadecensis (assembly GCA_034440615.1). Taxonomy (NCBI): domain Eukaryota; kingdom Metazoa; phylum Arthropoda; class Thecostraca; family Neolepadidae; genus Ashinkailepas; species Ashinkailepas kermadecensis. The sequence goes on from JAOTOM010001195.1 coordinate 25,867, forward strand.
TTTTAACTGGTTTCCTCCTTTGTATGTTGTGCACCTTTCTAGAGTTTCTGATAACAAGACCTGCATAAAATACACTTTAAATATATAAGTGTATCAATTCGGTTCAGACCGGGCACGAGGTCATGATAATGCCGCAATTGATGATGCACAGTAGTTGTGAAGATTGTATTAAGCTTACTACAAAAAACCCAATAAAAACAAGGTATTATTGTGGTTTAAGGTATCCACGAGACAAGGTGTACACACATTTTACCTTCATGAAGTAGCAAAGGGGCCAGGCTCGGTTAGATTAGATTAGGTTTTACGTTGAATTGTTTTAATTTGGGGAATTTTTTTTTTTTTAATCGTATTTTTCTCTTAAAAAACAGGTCAGGTTCGGTTAGATTTTCTTAGGTTAAAAGCTGGAAAAAAGTTGTTTTAAAATTGTCCATGTTCTAAAACTAATTTTAGTCCTTGCATGAACGGTTAGGCTAAGTTATGTTATATGTTCCATTTTTAACGTTCTATATTACCCAACTTCAAGCCCCTTTTTGGGTGTTATTTTTCCTCCTGGCTGAAAAGCACGCATTTGCAGAAGAAATAAGTGGTCGAGTCAGGTTAACCACATTGATGAACATTGCAGTGGAAAAAGATACCCTATGAGTTAAAAAAATGACATTAAACGGGAAATTAACTAAAAACAAAAGCGCAATATTGAGTGTCTACATTGAAACAAACACAAAAAGCAACAAGAACAGCATCACAAACAGTTCCGATGGAGAAATGCTATCCTGTGTCTTCGTAAAAATACCGTTGGTGGTGCAGGAGAATAAATAGACGGCAAATACAATTATGTAGTAGGAGCCTTTTATACAAAATACCTGCACGCAACGAACGATGAAATAAATTCCACATGCAAAAGCTGCGGATGGTGTGTTGGGTTCACCAAGAAATTGGCGCCAAATGACCCTGTTGTCGGCACGCCCTTAAACCCAAATAATCAATCAAATGTTCATAAAAATATAGGCATCTGAAAAAAATTGGACATTTTAACACTTTTACCGCGGGTCAAATCAGTAAATAATTGGTCGTGCGCTCACATCACTGATGTACAGCCCGTGCCATGGGTGTAGCCACGGTTTTGAAATTGCGGTGGGGGGACAAACCAGGGACGCGGTATGCTTGGGCAAGATGGAGGACAAGACACTCCCCCCCCCCGCCCTCCCCCCCCAAAAAAAATCCTCGGATTTTTGCATCTTTGTTTTCAAGGTATGGTTTTCAGATTTATCATTGTTAAATATGATATTTTGGGGGAACAAAGATCCCCCAAATTAGCAAGGTTCATTCCTTATCACTACCTATGAACAGGCAGAATGCCAAGAGCTCTGATGGTAGAGCCGTCGACTGACTTTGGGTTCTCTGTTGGTGGCAGGAGATTGTCGAGATGTCCGCCAACGCGGGTGATGAAGTCGACTCCACCGACGGTGATGTCTGCTCCAGTGTCTGGCAAGGCTGACACATTAATGTTGTGTGACCCAACCTGTACAGTCACCCTTGGGGAACAAGACAAAGATGTTCTGGATATCACTGACCCTATCAGAGGTCTGTACTTCTTCTGGCCGGACTCTGGCCGACGCGTTGCAGGAGACCGACAGACGACTGCAAAATGTCCGATCTTGCCACATTTGGCACAGACCTTACCATTTGCAGGGCAGATATCTCGCTGGTGTGCACGGCCACAGCGGCTGCACTTGGACGTGTCCTGTCGTTGTCCTTTCAACGACCCAGGGTGGGCCTGCCTGGGCGTTCTCTGGATCCGGTAGGTGCCGATGTGTCTATCTCGGCCTGCTGAAATTGCGCCAGCATCTCTTTCTGCAGCTTCCTCTGCACAGCACATGTCAGTGGCACCACTTAAACTTAAGCGAGGGATGGCACACAACTTCTTGATGACTAGTGGGTCAAGACATCCCACCACTATCCTATCACGAATCAAACTGTCCTTGCACTTATCACAAAAGTTGCAAGTGGTCGTTAAGTCTCTTAATGCAACTAGAAAGTCATCAAAACTCTCTCCTTCTCGCTGCACTCTTAGGTTGAAGTTTCTCCTTTCAATCACCTCGTTGACCTGTCCCCTTGCAAAGGTGGTAAGGTGTTGGAGTACATCATCCATATTTCGATCGGCTGGTGCAATGTCGAAATTGCGCACGATACGAAGTGTATCATCACTCAGACACGCACGTAATATTGCCATTTGGTTTTGGTTTTGTTGACTTACCCCCGCTAAGAGCGCGTAATCATCCCACCTTTCCTTCCATGTTCTGAACGAGTCACCTCTGTCCACCGAAAGGTCGAGTTTGTCCGGCGGCGATATCCCCCATGGCGGCTCCGGGGGGGCCCCCATTGCCGTTTGAAGAGAAAGCGGGGGTTCCGCCCCCCCCCCACCTTTTTTTTCCCCCCCCCCCCCCCCTGGGGGGGGGGGCCCCCCCCCCCCCCCCCCCCCCCCCCCCCAAAAAAGAAAGGCGGTCCCGGCCGTGCTTTGCCATGCCGCTGTTGGAGTGTGCATGCCGCGAGCTGAATATGAAGTTCCGTTTCGCATGATACCGCTAGGTGGCGGTGCTACTAGATGACCTAACCGGCCCATTAGGTGCTGCCGCCTGCGGCGGAAATGGGAACCGGTAAACAGTAAGGGCGTGGCGGCATTGTTCGTTTGGAGCTGGAGGAGTGAGCAGGGCGGAAGAATAAATCACGTACCGAAGATCCAGTCTCTCTGGAAAGTCGCGTGTCGCGGAATCGGGAGGAACCGACACTCGAACATGGCGCAGCCGGGACAACAAGAACTGTTGGGGGAAGCCGAACACCTGACTTCTCTTCAAACGACAATGGCGGCCACCGCGAAGCCGCCATGGAGGATATCGCCGCCGGACAAACTCGACCTTTCGGTGGACAGAGGTGACTCGTTCAGAACATGGAAGGAAAGGTGGGATGATTACGCGCTCTTAGCGGGGGTAAGTCAACAAAACCAAATCGTGCAAATGGCAATATTACGTGCGTGTCTGAGTGATGATACACTTCGTATCGTGCGCAATTTCGACATTGCACCAGCCGATCGAAATATGGATGTTGTACTCCAACACCTTACCACCTTTGCAAGGGGACAGGTCAACGAGGTGATTGAAAGGAGAAACTTCAACCTAAGAGTGCAGCGAGAAGGAGAGAGTTTTGATGACTTTCTAGTTGCATTAAGAGACTTAACGACCACTTGCAACTTTTGTGATAAGTGCAAGGACAGTTTGATTCGTGATAGGATAGTGGTGGGGTGTCTTGACCCACTAGTCATCAAGAAGTTGTGTGCCATCCCTCGCTTAAGTTTAAGTGGTGCCATTGACATGTGCCGTGCAGAGGAAGCTGCAGAAAGGGATGCTGGCGCAATTTCAGCAGGCCGAGATAGACACATCGGCACCTACCGGATCCAGAGAACGCCCAGGCAGGCCCACCCTGGGTCGTTGAAAGGACAACGACAGGACACGTCCAAGTGCAGCCGCTGTGGCCGTGCACACCAGCGAGATATCTGCCCTGCAAATGGTAAGGTCTGTGCCAAATGTGGCAAGATCGGACATTTTGCAGTCGTCTGTCGGTCTCCTGCAACGCGTCGGCCAGAGTCCGGCCAGAAGAAGTACAGACCTCTGATAGGGTCAGTGATATCCAGAACATCTTTGTCTTGTGCCCCAAGGGTGACTGTACAGGTTGGGTCACACAACATTAATGTGTCAGCCTTGCCAGACACTGGAGCAGACATCACCGTCGGTGGAGTCGACTTCATCACCCGCGTTGGCGGACATCTCGACAATCTCCTGCCACCAACAGAGAACCCAAAGTCAGTCGACGGCTCTACCATCAGAGCTCTTGGCATTCTGCCCACAACGTTGCGTATTGGTGCAGTTTCAACCAGCGCAGATGTCCACATTCTGGAGGGCGCTAAAGGACTGCTGCTATCATGGGAGGCCTGTCGTGACCTGAAGCTCATCCATGAAGAGTATCCTCGACAGCTCAACGCTCTCACGACTACGCCCACTCCTGGTAAGAGGACCGCAGGTGTTAAGGGTGAAGATATCTTCACTGAATTTGCTGATGTGTTTGATGGGCAGATCAAGGTGATGCCAGGGGAGACCTTCCATATCTATCTCCAGGAAGGTACCAGATCACATGCAGTGACTGCCTCCCGGCGGGTACCACTGGCGCTGAGGAAACCACTGGAGCTTGAGATCCAAAAACTTCAAAAGGAAGGCATCATCACCCCAGTGACCGAACCAACAGAGTGGTGCTCTCCGATAGTGGTTCAGCCAAAGGTGCAAAAGCATGGTCAGAAGAACTCGATGCCAGGCATCCGCCTTTGTATTGATCTGACCAAGCTGAACCGTTGTGTGCGCAGGGAAATCTACCAGTCTAAAACACCCACAGAGTGTGTCACAGCGGTCGTTGCTAATGAAGCACACTACTTCGCTCTCTTCGATGCAGCAAAAGGGTACCATCAGTGTCCCCTGGACCCTGCAAGCCAGCGTCTCACCACTTTTCTAACCCCATTCGGCAGGTACATGTTTCTGCGTGCTCCATATGGTGTTTCCAGCATCTCGGAACACTATAACCGCCGGATGGAAGAGGCCCTCATCGGTCTGCAGGGGATCGAGCGCTATGTCGATGACGTCATCATCTACGCCAGAACCCCTCAGGAACTTGAGCAGAGAGTGAAGGCCTTCTTGCAACGTTGTCGCGAGAAGGGCATCTCACTGAACCAGGAGAAGGCCCAATACATGCAGACAGCAGTAACGTTTGCAGGACTACGGGTCTCAAGGGACGGATACCAACCGGACCCGTCACTCACCGAGGCCATCAGGAACTTCCCGACGCCTACGGACATTACTGCCCTCAGGTCTTTCTGTGGATTATGTAATCAGGTTGGCTCTTTCTCCTGTGAGCTGGCGGGGCACCTCGCGCCGCTCCGGGGTCTGCTGAGCTCCAAGAACGAATTCGTATGGGGCCCTGAGCACCAGGCAGCATTCGAAAAGGCGAAGGAAGCCCTATCGACGACGTGCACACTGGCGTTCTTCAACCCGCAGGCGGACACGGCTCTGTCCACTGACGCCAGCCGGCTGAACGGGCTCGGATTCATACTCCAACAGAAGCAGCCCACTGGCATCTGGCGACCGATTCAGTACGGATCCAGATTTCTACAAGACGCAGAAACCCGCTACGCAGCTATTGAGCTAGAGATGACTGCCATCGCCTGGGCGTTTCGAAGGTGTCGCCTGTTCCTCGCCGGACTAACACATTTTGATCTTCTCACAGACCACCGACCTCTCGTCAGTATCATCAACTCCAAGCCAGTTAATGAATTGGTCAACCCCAGACTGCAGCGACTCCGACTGCGTCTGGAGGAGTTGGGGCCCTTCACGGCGCAATGGGTACCAGGACGCTGCAACCAGGCAGCCGACGCGCTGTCTCGCCACCCCACAGGAGGGGGAGAGGAAGACGATGATGCAGACGACTACCCCAGTGTGGCCTCACTATTCGTCTCCAGCCTCGGTACTAGAGGCTACGAGGGTGAGGACATTCTCCTGGCGGAGGTCAGACAGGAGGCAGAGAAGGACGAGGAAATGAAGACGTTGCGGGAGATGGTGTTGAACGGGTTCCCGAACCAGAAGCAAGACACCGACCACCGAGTTCGGCGGTACTGGAGCGTCCACGAACAGCTGGCGGTGGATGACGGGCTAGTCGTCTACGGCAGACGTCTAGTAGTGCCGAAGACTATGAGGAAGACCGTGCTCAGAAAGCTACATGAGGGACACCTTGGAAAGGAGAAAACTAAACAGCGAGCTCGGCAGATCGTCTACTGGCCGGGGATCGATATCGACATCGATCAGCTCACGCGTACGTGCGCTGCGTGCCAGCGGGAGCTGCCATCCCAGCCAGCCGAGACGATGGTGCGACGGGAGACGCCCACCCGTCCATTCGAATGCGTCTCGGCCGACTTCGCAGAGCATGCCGGACACAGGTTTTTAATAGCAGTTGACAACCTGTCTAGCTGGCAGTTCGTGCAAGACCTGGGCACAACAGCACGCACGAGCCAACTCATCGAGACGATGCGCACCATCTTTTGCCATGTAGGTGTGGCGAGCGTGCTGTACACAGATGGAGGACCTCAGTTCACTGCACTCGCGTTTCGCAACTTCCTGAGGGACTGGGGGATCACCCATCGAGTTTCATCTCCGAACTTTCCGCAATCCAACGGAAAGGCGGAATCTGCCGTCAAGACGACCAAGAAACTGATCCGCAAATGCTGGAACAGCCAGCAAGGGCGGTTGGACCAAGATTCGTGGGTTCGGGGCCTGCTCCAGCATAGGAACACCCCCGGCCCTGGCGGACGATCTCCGGCGGAGATATTATGCGGGCGCCCGGTGCGCGACGCTTGTACCGGCTCACCGGCGCTGCTTTGCGCCAGAGTGGCAGAAGAAGGCTGATGTAGCGGAAGCTGTCGCCGCCTTCCAGCGCGACAGCGAGGATGTACGCTACAACGCCAGAGCTCGGGACCTGCCAAAGTTCAAGGTGGGGAGTCAAGTGGCGGTGCAGGACCCGGCAACCAAACGCTGGAACCGTCACGCGGTCGTCGTTGAAGTCCGGCCGCATCGACGATACCTCGTCAAGATGACGGGAGGGCGAGTGCTCGCTCGTAACCGGAGACATCTGCGCCAGCGACATGGGACCGGCGACTCCCATCCGGGGGTCAGTGGGGACTCTGTCGCAGGCGACAACTCAGAGCAACCATCGCGAAACAACCCTCCAGTGTGCGCGCCGCGTCGTTCTGGGCGAAGACGTCGGCGTCCTATTCGGCTTATAGAGGAGGTGTGATTGTGCTAATGTGATGTGTGTTAATGCGGCAAGGGGGCGTGCTGGAGTGTGCATGCCGCGAGCTGAATACGAAGTTCCGTTTCGCATGATACCGCTAGGTGGCGGTGCTACTAGATGACCTAACCGGCCCATTAGGTGCTGCCGCCTGCGGCGGAAATGGGAACCGGTAAACAGTAAGGGCGTGGCGGCATTGTTCGTTTGGAGCTGGAGGAGTGAGCAGGGCGGAAGAATAAATCACGTACCGAAGATCCAGTCTCTCTGGAAAGTCGCGTGTCGCGGAATCGGGAGGAACCGACACTCGAACAACCTAGTATATGTCGTATGTGCTCGACCCGATTTCACAATCATCATAAAAAAAAACTATAAAAAAAAAAAAAGGGTTGTTTTTTTAAAGGAGAAAAAAAAAAAAAAAAAAAAGGGTTTTTGGGGTACGAAAATATGGACATACACCAGTGGCGTACCGAAGGTGGGGCCATTAGGGCCATTTGCTCCCCCTGAGAGGTTGGGGGCCCAATAACCGCGCTGGGGTTGGGAAAAATTGCGCCAGGTTGCCTAAAAATACCACTTGGGTCCCCAAAAATCGGACCGTAGCTCCTAAAAATCAAATTTGAGGCCGAAAAGTCGCAAAGAGACACATAAAATGACGCTGAGGGCCCCAAAATTGCACTGCGGCTCATAAAATCACATTAAGGGCCCAACAAGTCGCACAGGGTCCCATGAAATGACGCTGGGACCCCAAAAAATCGAACCAAGGCCATTGAAAATCACATTGGATGCCTAAAGAAATTAGACCGGCCCTCTGAAAATAGAAAATAAGTCGCGCCGGGCTCAACAAATCACGCTGGGACTTCAAAACGTCGGGCCGTGACCACCGGAAATCACGCTGGGGCCAAATAAGTCTTACCGGAACCCCTGAGAATGATTCTGGGGCCCAAAAGACGGGACAGGTCCCTGAAAATCGCACTGGGGCCCCCAACAGTCAGATTAGGCCCCCTGAATATCAAGCAAGAGGCCTCAAAAGTTCGCACCTGGCCCCTGAAAATCACGCTGGTGACCAAAAAAAAGTCGTGCCGGTGTCCTTGGAAATCACGATGGCCTCAAAAAGACTGACAGGTCCCCTGAAAATCAAGCGGTGGCTCTCAAAACGTCGGACAGGCGTCCCTGGAAAATCACGCTCAACACCGACGAATCGACACTAAGAAATCATAAAGGGAGGCATGTGACAACTAGAGATGTGGCGTCCCTTTGACTGGAAAAAGAAGCCCTTTCAGGACGCTCAAGTGCACCCGCACCACTGCCACAATCCCCGCGTAACGAGTTGTTAAGCAGATGGTGCCCCTCATAGCAGATAAGGTGCACCATCCGGAGAAATAAGGTGCACCATCGAATCGACCCGAGAACCGGAATATTCAGAACAGGTCCCGAAAGAAAGTTCTCCGAATGACCTTTGTATTCTGAAGGGAGCCATCGGCTTAAAAAAAACGCTGAGCAAGTGCAATGGCTTATTGATGAGGAAAATGCTCCCACCCTCCTGAACGGACGGGATTCCAAAAATCGCGCCGGGTCCCCAAAAATCGGCCTGGGGCCCCATAAATTCGCATCGGAGGCTCTAAACAAATTGCAACCGGCGCACAAAAACTCGCGCCGGGCCCGAAACTTTGCGCCGAGGCCGGCGAAAATCGCGCTGGGTCCCAGTAATGTGCAATGCTCCCAGCGAACTCGCGCCGAGCCCCCGAAATATCGCGGCTCGGACCCAAAATTCCCATAAGTAGTCCCAAAAATATGTTCAGGGCATCAAAAATTCCCCTCGGGGAACCAAAAATTGGCTTCGATGGGCCCAAATAAGCACAGCTTGGCCCAAAAAATCGCATCGGAACCCGATAAATGTCGAGACGGAGCCCCAGAAAATAAAGGATTCCGAAAAATAAATGTCCCAGCCAGGAAAATCGCTCCGGAGCCCCAAACATATCACCAGATGCCTTCAAAAATCGCGTACGGCCCCCAAAAAAGGACTTCGAAGCTCGAAACATCAGGCCGGGACACAAAAATACGGCACCGAGGACCCCAGAAATCAGACCGGGACTCGGACTTTAAAACGTTCCGAAGTCATCAAAAGCGCGTCGAGACCCCCCCCCCACACACACCCAGAAAAGAAACTGGCGTCGGATACGCACGGAAACGCACATCTGAGCCCGAAAAGTCGCGCAGAGACCACGGGGAATCATAATGGGGCCTCCAAAACCGTATTGGGATCCCACAAATGTGCCCGAAATAAGCACACTAGGACCCTAAGAACACAACGGAGGCCGAAAATGTATGGGCCCTACAAAGCGCACGCAGTCTCGCAAAAAGTGGCAGGGCCTTAAAATCTGCGTTGCAGCTTCAAATAGCCACACCGGGAACTCTCAGAAAACATAACAGAGGCCCTCAAAGCACACCGGAGCCATGAGACCGAATGGAGACCTCAAAAACGGTCTGTGTCCCTAAAAAAGCGACATGGTCCTGAAAAATGAACAAAAAAGGGGCATCGAGTCTTCGAAAGCGCGCGAATTCCTAAAAAATACCGTCGGTGCACAGTCAAAATGCAACAATGCTGTGAAAAAGTCGGGTCTAAAAAAAGGTGCTTCGCCCCTAGCAATATTGGCTGGAGCCCTAAATATATCCGTAGACGAAGAAAAACGCAACGGTTCCGAAAAATAACACCTAGCTAGGGCCTCGGTTCGGTATCCAACCTGGGAGCATATTTAATCAAAGAGAGGAGGTACATCAAAACTCATCGTGTATCCTGATTTATCCAGCGTGCGTGTATTCGGAAACCACCAAATATGGCACAAAACTATTATGTGGCAGCAATTAGCAGAACGTAGGAGGCCTAGCAGAAACCGGCCTTCGATCTTCTGGTTTGACATTGACTTGTCCCGGTTTGAAATGTTACTCGAGGTTCACCACGGGCTATTGCTTGATACCAGATGTGGGTAGGTTAGGGTAAAGAAAGAAATGCGAGGCGACCGAAGAAATCGTTTTGACCTTTGACCTTTGAAATTAGTTTGATTTCGTAGTATTATAATACGGCGCAAATCACGTCGAATGACGCCCACCTGGTGCAAATTGAACCCATAGCGACGAATCGCGAGGACGTCGAAAATTCAACCTAGCCTTTGACCTTGAGGTTTGACTTGACATCCCGGTTTCAAGATGTTACTCGAGGGTTCACCATGGGCTATCGCTTGATAGTGAATCTGGATAGGCCTGGGTGAAAACCGAAAAAAGAGGCAACCGAAGAAATCAGCTTCAATTTTGACCCGTCAAGACTATTTATAATTATCAACTTTTTGACATATACCGCAAAATAAGCGACGTCGAATGACATCCATTTTCTGCAAATTGAAGCCATAGCGACGAAACGTGAGGTCATCGAAGAACTCAATCAAACCTTTGACCTTGGCATGTCCCGGTTTGAAATGTTACTCGAGGGTGTTTACCACTGGCTATCGCTTGATACCAGATTATGATAGGTTGTGATCATCAAGCGCTATCATCTCACCAGTTGTGAGCAAAGGCGTCGCCACCGGGGGGGCAGAGGGGGAAATCGCCCCCCTGCCGTGAAACTGGGGGGGGGGGCGCCCCCCTTAAATTTGAGGAGGCCCCTATCCGCAAATGCACAGCAAAAAAGTGAGCAAGGAGACCGATGGGACCGAAGATCATGCTGTCAATAAGGCCTCAAGACTGACGAGGCCCCCAGGAAATATAATCAGGTCTCTATAAGAGACGTACAACAGAGATTGGGAGGAGGCCCCCTGGACGAAAAGGGGGCCCCGTGACGAAAAGGAGGTCCCCATGACGAAAAGGAGGCCCCAAGACGTAGAACAAAGATTGGGAGGAGGTCCCCAGGACGAAAAGGAGCGCCCCACTGGACGAAAATGAGGCCCAAGGACAAAAAGGATGCCCCCATGACGAAAAGGAGACCCCAGGACATAGAACAGAGATTGGGAGGAGGTCCCCAGGACGAAAAGGAGGCCCCCAGGACGAAAAGGAGGCCCCAGGACGAAAAGGAGGCCCCAAAACATAGAACAGAGATTTGGAGGAGGCCCCCAGGATGAAAAAGGGGCCCCAGGACGAAAAGGAGGCCCCCAGGACGAAAAGGATGCCCCCATGACGAAGAAGATGCACCCAAGAACGAAAAGGAGGCCCCCAAGACGTCGAACAGAGATTGGGATGAGGTCCCCAGGACGAAAAGGAGGTCCCTAAGACGTAGAACAGAGATTGGGAGGAGGCCCCCCAGGACGAAAAGAAGGCCCCCAGGACGAAAAGGAGGCCCCAGGACGAAAAGGAGGCCCCAGGACGAAAAGGAGGCCCCAAGACATAGAACACAGATTGGGAGGAGGCTCCCAGGACGAAAAAGGGGCCCCCAGGACGAAAAGGAGGCTCCCAGGACGAAAAGGAGGCCCCCAGGACGAAAAGGATGCACCCAAGAACGAAAAGGAGGGCCCCAAGACGTAGAACAGAGATTGGAATGAGGTCCCCAGGACGAAAAGGAGGTCCCTAAGACGTAGAACAGAGATTGGGAGGAGGCCCCCAGGACGAAAAGGAGGCCCCCAAGACGAAAAGGAGGCCCCAGGACGAAAAGGAGGCCCCAGGACGAAAAGGAGGCCGCAGGACGAAAAGGATGCCCCGGACGCAAAGGAGGCCCCCAAGACGTAGAACAGAGATTAGGAGGAGGCCCCCAGGACTAAAAGGAGGCCCCAGGACGAAAAGGAGGCCCCCATAACTAAAAGGATGCACCCAAGGACGAAAAGGAGGCCCCCAAGACATAGAACAGAGATTAGGAAAAGGCCTCCAGGACGAAAAGGAGGCCCCAAGACGTAGAACAGAGATTGGGAGCAGGCCCCCAGGACGAAAAGGGGCCCCCCAGAACGAATAGGATGCTCCCAAGGACGAAACGGAGGCCCCCAAGACGTAGAACAGAGATTGGGAGGAGGCCCCCAAGACATAGAACATAGATTGGGAGGAGACCCCCAGGACGAAAAGGGGGCCCCAGGACGGAAAGGAGGCCCCCAGAACGAAAAGGATGCACCCAAGGACGAAAAGGAGGCCCCTAAGACGTAGAACAGAGATTGGGAGGTAGCCCCCAGGACGAAAAGGAGGCCCCAGGACGAAAAGGAGGCCCAGGACGAAAAGGAAGCCCTCAGGACGGAAAGCTAAACCCAAATAACCAACCATTCATTTCGTGTTTCGTTTCGTAAATTATGATATTTCTATCCAACAGTGTAGTGTTGTTCCTCCCGCACCGTCGGTGCCGGCATGGGATTTGATAACTCAGTGTTTTGGAAAGGTATGCACACACTGCGCCTGTGTGCTGTCGAGAGCACGCGTATGCGTGTTATGCTGTCGTGTCTTTTGTGAGAATTTCGTGAAAATACATGTTTTGTATTGTTGGTGGTATTTCTACGCTATGGTTGTCATGATGCAGCTGATCAATGGACAAGATCCACGGGTTACGAGGCTGCAGGACACAAGGTTTGGTCACGTGCATGAACAGAGTGCATAATATGTGTGTTAAAATGATTGATGTTTCTGGAAATGTGACCACGTGTTTGTTGGATTGTTTTTTATTGGTTTTGGATTGTGTTCGTTGGCTGATTACAAGTCAATTCAAATATGAACAAGTTGATATTTACAATATTTAGCATTGGGCGATTTCGATTTCGAAAGTAATTGAATACAAGCATTTTGTAGTAGCATTAAAAAACAACGATCATGTGCTAACACACACATCTTGTGTACCCTGCAAGCTGCATATTTGACTACCCTGAGAGTGTGTCAGAAAGCACACTGAGAGTGTGCTTCCAAACGCCAAAATAGAGTGTTGACACGCTCACAAAGCACATAAGTTTTGTGTTTACACAAGGCGAAAGCACGCCAACAGCGTGCTGTACATAGTAATAACACACCCTTGTCGTGTAAGCACATTGTAAATATACAAGAATCGTGTGTAAAATAATCAAATGGGCCGCATTTACACACTAATATTGTGTTATTAACACACTATGTGTGTGTATTTCTGATGTGTAACACACAGTCGGTGTGTTTTCTATATGTGTAAACACAGAATTAATGTGCACCATGGATGTGTTAACACGCCATATCTGTGTTGCAAAGCACAATCACAGTGTGCTTTTCGACACACTCTAAAGGTAGACAAACATGCAGCTTGAAGGGTCGAGATTTGTGCGTTAACACACGTACCTTGTGTTGTTTGCAGTGTTAACACAAAATACTGGTGTTCAATAGTTTTCAGCGTATATCACAGCTTATCTAGCACCATTCACTTGCTATTGCATAACACTCTCAACAATTACAAACTCGTCCAATCATACCAGTTGTGCTACCATAGCCAATCTCATCAGCATCACATCCGCTGTATCCCGTCAGAGATACAACGGTACCTCTGATGGCACAGTACCTCGTCCTCACACCAGTACGCTACGAACAGATGAACCGTAGACTGGGACGAGTCCCAGCGGAAGCACTGAGCTGCATCCTGCACTACAAATGAATATTTTCCAACGAAATCGCACTGGACAATCACTTCCCCTCCTTGACAGAGCCTTTGCGTAGGTGAAGTGCTGACCTTGTTTGCCAGCCACAAAGTGGTTGGTTATTAGGGTTTTAGGGCGCATCAACTGCATTGGTTATACAGCGCCCATGCAACAGGTGGTGTCTGGTCAGCTTCACGGTTTGCTGACTCAAATATCGCATGCCTTCCTCTTTTGGTCTAGACTATTTCTATGCGTGTGTAGCGATGCGTGCTCATTAGACCGGAGCGTCAGAAGGCTTTTTCGGAATTTCCAATCGGCACTGGTGGTATGACTTGGCCAGATATATGTCTAGCCAGGATACGTTAAAAAAAGTTGGAAAAAATAACGTTTACCTTTGCCAACTAGTCGCCGAACGAAACCATGCGAGTTGACTCCCGGCGTTGAAGTCTCCAGCGGAATTTCATATCTAGTGCCCTTAGAATCTCGAGAACTAAGAAATAGAGAGAGATGCGGCTTTCGCCTGCGGGTGGACCTACCCATACGCTAACGTTTTGGTCCTGAAAAATGTTGACCTATCTCCCATGGTTGACCTGCCAGGTCAGGTCAAAGAGGCAAACGTGGGTCATTTGGCGAAAATCGGCCCAATTTCAGCGTGTTTGAGGTCCAAGCTTCACAGAAATCGTATTATCTGCGGTAAAAACAACATGCATGATATAATGGCCTAATGTGTGCACATTTATAACAAAATTTGGTTCAAGGTCGAGTATAAACTCATCACCCGTAATTTTTCCGGCCAGCCGCCAGAGCCAAGTGCAGTCAATATGATAAATATCTTTTTCTTGGCCTCCACAAACGAACAACTGATAATAGCGACTTAAACTGGTAGATACCTATGTCGACATTTTAACTCCAATCCCAACTATCGCATTCTGCACAAAGTTTGTCCAACCATGTGTTTCTGAGTTCCATCCAATGAATGTGTTTCACACGATAGTACCTATACCTGCCAAGTGCCTGTCTCATACAACCCACCCTCTGTTTCAGATTCTTACATCCGTTACATGTTCAAGTGTGCACGACTGCACGACATATCAAATAATAATTCTGAGCAATAGTTAACGTTTAAAGTTATGGCTCAGGCCGATTATCGAACGCGCAGTACGGAACGAAAGCATCCCGTGCTTACAGTCGGTCCGTTGGAACTGAAAGAAACCCGCCTTCCCTGGAAAAGTGAAGTGATTGGATACTTCATGCTGGTCCAAGATCAGCTCGGAAAACGTGCTCCGGGTGTAACGGTCGCGAACGTTGTGATGGAAAAGATCTTGGCGATATGGGATCGCTCAAGCGCCGTTCAGTTTAGCATAAAGCACAATCAGCGAGAAACACCTGTGGTTAAAACTGAAGGCGACGGGTATGCACTGGAGAGAAGCAATATTTTAAAACCCAAATCGATCGTGAAAAAGATTCTGAAACTGAGAGACAGTGCGCGACAGCTCATAAAGTGGACGGAAGCGGAGAAGCGTGGCTTGGCATTCCACAAGGTTTCTGATTCTCTGAAAGACGAACTGTTCGATATTCTGCTCTGTCAATGCGACCTGAAAGACAACAAGCCGTGCTCTTCCTGTCCTGCAGGGATGAGGATCCCTGTCCTAGAAGTTCCCTTCATAAAAGATCAGCGGACAGAACGGAAGCTGATAATATCGCATGCAGTGGACACGAAAGGAACGAAGAAGATGAGGAAAAAAAGTAGGTCGGAGGAATCAGCTGCGAAGCAAAAGGCTGCGTCATCAGGGTCGAATGAGGTGGATTCCGATCGTGATGAAGACATGAATGCAGACGAAGGCGACGAAGATGACGACGATGGCGTGGTGACAGAGCCTGCCGTCGACCCCTACACCAACCAAGCGGGAGGGCGCGATGTCAAGCGGAACAGACACGAACTGAGGAATTTTTCTCGGATGTGTGACCGGTTTGGAATATCGGACCGCGCAGGATCGGCGCTGCTGAACGCTGCGCTGGTCGACTACGGAATTGTGACACAGGAAAATCTGAGTGGCCTGGTCGACCGTAGTAAGCTACAACGACAGCGAAAGAAGTGGGGAGAAGACGAGGTAGAAACAAGACGGAGGCAGAACCGAGAAGAGAACAACATCATCGGCATCTTCTATGACGGGCGAAACGACACCAGCCTGATCACCGAAGACGGTAAAATTCGGAAGATAAAAGAACCCCACGAAGTAGTTGTAGCTGAACCTGGACACAGATATATCGATCACGTCACACCAGAGAGTCATGAAGCGAAAAGACATCGCAGCAGCTATCACGTCCGTCATCACCGACATAGACGCGGAGCCGGTAGTCATCGGATCGGATGGAACTGCCGTAAATACGGGGTCACACCGCGGGATCAACAGACGGATAGAACTAGCTTTGGGCCGACCGCTGCAGCACGCGATATGCGGATTGCATATGAATGAGTTGACGATGAAGCACGTGTTTCTAAATGCGGATGGACAAACGAGTGGTCTTATAAGGGCAAAATGGGAGTGTCAATCAGCCAGGATCTCACGAAACTGCCTATGACGCTTTTCAAACCTGTACCCGGCCTGATTGAAGAAATGCCGCCAGAAGTAGAGAACACGATCAGTCATGATCAAAGGTACCTCTACAAACTGAGCATCGCCGTACAGAAAGGACCATCTGAGTTCGAGAAAATGCTTCTGACTATGGAGCCCGGAACTCCGCACAACGCCAGGTGGGTTACTTTAGCCAACCGCATCCTACGACTGTATGTGTCGACCAAGAAGCCGTGGAGCGCGTTGCGTCGCGTAGTATTTTTCATTCTGAACCAATACGTTCCAGGCTGGTTCAGGTTCAGGAAGTTCCAAAATGTCAGTGACGGGGCAAAAAACTTCCTCTTCTTGGTGCAGCTGTCTAAAGGGCTACCCGAAAAGGACAGGAAGGTAACACACGTCGTTCTGAAATGGAAAAGCTTCTGGGCTCACCATGAAAACGTGCTGATCTCAATGCTGGCGGACTCTGATGAGGAAGTACGGAAGTTTACTGTTGCTAAGATCATGGCCTGTCGTGAGGGTCAGGGCTGCAAAAAGTGATCAGACTGTCACAAACTTTTGTCATCACCCCAAAATCTGTCACGCGGAATCTTAACCCTTCAGGCGGTGGGGGGGGGCATTTTTTTGCCCCCCTTTACTTTTTCACGACAACTCCGAAATGCTTTGAGATAGCAACGCGAAACTTGGTATAGCTTCAAATGAATACCTAGCGCATACGTGTACACAATTTCAGGCACATCTGAGGTCAGGTCAGGTCACAGTGATGTTCTAACGATATCCATAACAACTTTCTTCGCCGAAACTGATTCAGTCAGGTAAGTTAGGCCAGGTCAGGTCAGGTTGGGTCAAGCAAAATTTAAACTAAGACCTCTGGGTAACACTGTAAAGGTATGTCTTAGACATTTTAAAGGTTTGCCTGATTTATAAGCATCGGTTGCACTTGGATAAAATAATCATCCTATAATTTGACCTTTGACCTTACTGTGACCTGACCTGACCTAGTACACACTCAAAATTTGACACATGCATGCCCTAGATATTCATCTTACCGTGTGCAAAATTTCGTGTCGCTATAGCCAAGCGTTTAGGAGATATCGTGAAAAAAGTAAAGGGGGGGCAAAAAAATGCCCCCCAACCGCCTGGAAGGTGGCTGAGAGGCCCACCGCCTGCCGGGTTAAACAGGAAATTGAAATTGTGTATTTAACCCGCGCCCTGCTGGGGCGGGATGTTTGACCCCCCCTCTAAGGTTTTTCGGGGTTAACGAAAAAAACGGTGGCGCGCAGCACCGCGAGATTGGTACACCTTTCCGGGAATAAATTTGAAATGATATGTGAACATTTAAAGGTCAGGTCATTTCATCTCACCGAGGTATTGCAGGTATAGTGAGGTCACCTCCAATAATGTTTGATATGTCACCAGTTCCACAATTGTATACCCATTTGCCCGAAATTGATATCGTGCCATATAGGTCGCAAAAATAGCGCTCAAACTTGACAACCAATAACTCCATGCAGTCAGTGGACAGGCAAGCTTCTGATTGGCCTCTCTTCCATCACCAGGTCTGCGGACATCTTTACGGATTCATATTATACATGAACTGATATCATACTATGAACAGTGCGAAATACGAGTGCGCATTGCTACTGGCTTGAAAAGAACGAACATGCCACTCCCGCTCGACAGGCTTTGGGTTGGTCGCTTTGACCAGCTCATTCCGATCCATGACTGCAGCGCAATCCACAAATTCATCCACATCGACGACGGGCCACAATTGAACAAATAACTTATATCACGCAGACATGAAGTTTCCGCCTGGAAAACACGCACTTCGTCTTCATCCGACACCACCATAGTGGACACACGAAACACTCGCACACCGCGCCTCGCCACCACGCATAAGCGGTTTTCTCACGGAGCCATCCGCACCTGGAACTCACTTCCACAATCAGCAAGACACTGTAACAATAGAGAAACGCACAAGCAAGCCACACAAAAATACATGTTTATGTTCATCCGACACCACCATAGTGGGCACACGAAACACTCGCACACCGCGCCTCGCCACCACGCATAAGCGGTTTACTCACGGAGCCATCCGCACCTGGAACTCACTTCCACAATCAGCAAGACACTGTAACAATAGAGAAACGCACAAGCAAGCCACACAAAAAATACATGTTTATGTTCATCCGACACCACCATAGTGGGCACACGAAACACTCGCACACCGCGCCTGTATGTTGAACTGTATGTTCATAAATGTATTACAAGATACACATGAACATTTCCCAGCTAGGTAATATTAAGGTAATCATTTAGCAGGCGTCACACCTTTGGGAAATGTTCACATCTTGGGAAATTTGTCCAAAGATTAGGGGGTTTAGGGTAGGCTTTAGATTAGGTTACAGTTTAGGTTAGGTCAGTTTAGGTCAGGTTAGGTTAGGTTATGTTATGTTAGGTTTTAGCCCCACCTTGGAAAATCAAGATATGTGACATTTCCCAATGTGTGATGCCTGCTAAATGAATACCAATGTTAATGCTTAAGTGGTACAAAATACAGTATTCATTTAGCAGGCGTCACACATTAGGAAATGTCACATTTATTGACTTCCCAAGGTGGGGCTAATACCTACCTATCCCAGCCTGACCTAACCTAACCTAACCTGACTGAACCTAAACTGACTGGTATCGTACAAGTGGGCATCACACATTGGGAAATGTTCACATCTTGGGAAAATTTTACTGAAGATTAGGGGGTTTAGGGTAGGCTTTAGGTTAGGTTAGGGTTTAGGTTAGGTTAGGTCAGTTTAGGTTAGGTTAGGTCAGGTTATGTTAGGTTTTAGCCCCACCTTGGGAAATCAATCAATGTGACAGTTCCCAATGTGTGACACCTGCTCGTATGATACCAGCTAACCTAACCTAGAGCCTACCCTAAACCCATTAATCTTTGGAAAAATTTCCCAAGATGTGCACATTTCCCAATGTGTGATGCCTGCTAAATGAATATCCAAAGGTATTCATTTAGCAGGCATCACACATTGGGAAATGTTCACATCTTGGGAAAATTTTACCGAAGATTAGGGGGTATTCATTTAGCAGGTGTCACACCATTGGGAAATGTTGACATCTTGGGAAATTTGTCCAAAGATTAGGGGGTTTAGGGTAGGCTTTAGGTTAGGTTAGGGTTTAGGTTAGGTCAGTTTAGGTTAGTTAGGTCAGGTTAGGTTAGGTTAGGTCAGGTTAGGCAGAGGCCCGGGAACGATTTTAAAGTTCGGGAGGCTGGAGACTCTGAGTCGGGATTTATCTAGGGTCAGTCGGAGAGGGCTGCAGCCCTCTCCCCCTTGGTGCCTTAAAATTCTCTGAAATTTGGGGGGTGACGCCCCCGTCCCAAAGTTGGGGGGGGCAAGCCACCCCTGCCCCCCTGTTCCCAGGCCTATGAGGTTAGGTTAGGTTAGGTCAGGTTATGTTAGGTTTTAGGCCCACCTTGGGAAATTTGGAAATGTGACATTTCCCAATGTGTGACACCTGCTCGTACGATACCAACTGACCTAACCTAGAGCCTACCCTAAACCCATTAATCTTTGGTAAAAATTTCCCAAGATGTGCACATTTCCCAATGTGTGATGCCTGCTAAATGAATACCCAAAGGTATTCATTTAGCAGGCATCACACATTGGGAAATGTTCACATCTTGGGAAAATTTTACCGAGATTAGGAGGTTTAGGGTACGCTTTAGGTTAGGTTAGGGGTTAGGTTAGGTCAGTTTAGGTTAGGTTAGGTCAGGTTATGTTAGGTTTTAGCCCCACCTTGGGAAATCAATAAATGTGACATTTCCCAATGTGTGTCACCTGCTAAATGAATACCCAAAATACCCACCTTTCCCTACTAAATTCCTAGATCCTAAGGTGACATTTGGCATATCGTTATGTGGCAACTGTCCCATGATTACCCTCACTTAATAGTTAATAATATGTATTAATAAGCTTACTTGTATCCATGCACTGCTGTTGTTGCCTTGGCTTCTCCACATCCTCCACAGGTCTCTTCACCCAGCATGACCAACGCCCTTCAGGGCCAAATGCCTTGTCTTTATCCGCAAACTCAACTTCTTTGCCTGGGTGCACAGCTTTAAAGTGAACTTTAAATGATCGCTGCTGTCCCCTGTACTGACAAGACTTCCAGTACTTGCACTGTCTTTTCAGCCTTGATGGTGTTACCCTTTTCACTTTTCCCGCACCCTTCTCCATCACCAGCACTGTTCCTCAACAACTATGAATAAAAAAGGCCCTTCAAATATAATATTTACTGTCTGAAGAATTACCCACACCTCCGCGTCATAGGAAAACTTCCGCAGCGAGTCACGCCGTGACAAAATTCTGCAAACTCTTGGCAAAATTTCGCAAACTCTCTCGATTGCCAATGGGAATTTCCAACGGGCATGACAATTGTCACGAAAGTTCGCAGATCTGGTATAAAAACCTGGTATAAAAAGGAAGCTCTGAAGATGTTTGAAATGTGTTGACGGATTCTATGAAACTCTTTAAACACGCGAATGTAGTCATGTCAAATCGTTTTTTTCTGGTGGTGTCAAGAGGCTACATTTCTGGCGAAATTATTTTTCACGATGCTACGCAGTTAATAAACACGTCGCCGTCGCTCTGTTCTGTCACTTTCGTAGGGAAAAATACAAAAACTGTCACGCAAACCAGGGTTTGCGAGTTCGCGGGTTTTTGCAACCCTGGTGAGGGTAGAGCGAATGCTGCGGATGTTAGGAAATTTGAGCATCCTAGAGATAATGCCAATCTTGGTGCATCGTCACTGAAAGAGTTGGTGCAGTGGGAAGCCGTGGCGCTGACAGAGCCGCCGCTCACAATGGTCCTCAGTGATACGGCTATCTGCGCAGCAGCGGATGCGCCCATCACGTTCGCAGATGTTCCCTGTCACTCACAGAGCGTAGAGAGGTGGGTGGCTGAGGTCACACAGGCATCTGCCAAAAAAGTTGGCCACGATGCCCGTCATCGCTTCATTCATTCGAGAGCACGATCCAGATCAGACTTACCACTCATGGAGAGCAAACGCGACTTCTTCGAATGGCCGTGAACTAGTTCGCGATATGTCCCGCCTACAACATCGGCCAATTCCCTGTCTGTTGGCTGCTCTTGGCATCGCTGTATGTGATAATTTGTTTTGTATGCATGTAACGAGAGCTTGTTTTGCATATCACCCGTGCAAATGTATCCAAATGTGAACCAATACACGTGCATACCTGTATTGTATAAACAATCTTTAGTGATCTATCATTATACAATTCGTTGAAGCTCTACCGTGCACTGATAGCGGATTATGTGATCAGGAAATGTACACAATAACATTTTCAAACAAAACTGTTTATGCCTGAGACTATGCGAAATACTGAGTACGAACTTGACCTTCAATCTCTTTGTTATAAATGCGTATAAACTAGGCCATTGCATCATTAACATCATTTGTTACACTTAGACTAAATGTGTACCAAGATTTGACCTCAAACAGCCGATTTTCGCCAGATGACCCACTTTTGCCCCTTTGACCTGACCTTGCAGGTCAACCGTGTGAGTTAGGTAAACATTTTAGGGACCAAAACGTTAACCTACGGATAGGCCTACCCGCAGGTGAAAACCGCATCTCTCTATATTTCTTAGTTCTCGAGATCCTAAGGGCACTAGTTGTGAAATTCCGCTGGAGACTTCAACGCCGGGAGTCAACTTGCATGGTTTCGTTCGGCGACTAGTTGGCAAAGGTAAACGTTATTTTTTCAACTTTTTTGAACGTATCCTGGCTAGACATATATCTGGCCAAGTCATACCACCAGTGCCGATTTGAAATTCCGAAAAAGCCTTCTGACGCTCCGGTCTAGTGCTCATCCACTGTCTGTACCTAATCTCATCCATGTCATAATCTGGGGCTGCATCACATTCACTCTTCTCCTGATTTGTCCCCGAGGATAATTCTCAGAAAGTTCATCACTCAGTCTTTTCCAGGGCTGTCCTCACAGTTGTACATCATGCAGTGATGGTTTTACGTCCTACATACGGCGTGATCGAGGAGACCACGGTATTTGAAACCGGGAAGGCAGGGAGAGGATATGAGCAGTTTTGGTATTGGTGCTAAGTGCACACGCATACCGAGTGCGTCCCACTGCGGCCTGCCAAGACGTAATGCTTCGAACGTAGGGTAGCAATGGTTAAGATGCCGGAGCGATGGTTTTTAGGTTTCTGCTTATAATAGATCATGTATCACACAAATTTCCCAAAACAAGCCTTTTCTGAACTCTACTTTTGGTTCCATTAGCCTGTCGCACCGTGACACAGTCGGTCTTGCTGAGACACATGCGGCTGATCTAGTCAGACTCATAAAATAACTTCGCTTTCACCTTGTCTACGTCCGACACCCTCAGAAATTTCCTTGCTCCACAGGAAGCACGGTCAGCCTGAGTGAGCAGTGAGCACTGGGTTCGAAAACACGGCGCCACCTGATGTTTGTGCCCTTCCTGATATTTCACTACATTCGCAGGTTATTCATGTTCGGGATGCAATCAATGGTTGTGCGAATGGTTTCTCGGTAATCATAATGTGATTACTGTGTTGTGGATGCCTTTCCCTTCTTGTAATTCATCACGGGGTGTAACTTATAAATCGTCCACTACCACAATTTTCAGAAATGTTGTCATTTCTTTTTATCCTTTGACATAACGAGTTCGAATACTTCTGCAACACAACACCCAGGCTCCGATAATCAACATTCTTATCCGAACACGTGCCTTGAACGAGAAAAGGCTTATATTTCAGTGATATACCGTTTTAAACACATATTGCAACAAGCCATGCTATACTAACGCAAATATAACCATGCATGCCTAATTTAGAGCGGATATGCAGAGTTTTAGGGGCAACACCCTATTTTTTTTAATGTTTGCTTCGAAAGATAAAATATCGAACATCAGTTCTGCACTTTTTAAAAATCGCATTGTGACTGTTCCGAACGATATAGTAGGTCGCGTGACCTTAGGTCACGATGTCACGTTTCAACTAACCCGTCAAGGAAAATTCCGCAATGTGCCATTTCATGATGCACTGCTCTAGTAGACAAACATGTTACCAGTACACCGTATCATTTTCTGTCTGACGCAGCCTATTAACAATCATTGGACCGAAGTAATCGATGCCAACTGTGTCAAACGCCCTGAAGGTCGCAAAGCGGCAATCAGTTAGATTAGCCATCTTGGCAGGTTGAGGACCTGCAGCACGAGTTGACCAGCACCAGAGGACCAGTTCACGGCTTCTAAAGAAATGATGGGTGAAGTAGTCATTGCACCGAGTGCGATACCGATAAATGTATTTTGAATGGTGTCTAAAATGTGTAAGAAGGATGTGCTAGCACCAGTATATACTACGGATCCATATTATATTATGGGTAGAACTAAAGATTTGTAAAGTAATAGAAGTGTATGCCGGTCGGCTCCAAGTGATGAAGAAGTGATGCATCGAAATAAATTCAGTTGGTGAAAACATTTGTTCCGGATGTGCTTGATGTGTTTATGCATTGAAAGCCTACGGTCCAAAATAATACAAAGAAATTTAAACGAATTTACAAAACATATATCATTCTTTCCGAGGTGAAGCGGTGTTTCTGGAATTGGACAGGGAGTGCATTTGCTAAATATCATGGTTGCAGATTTTGTAGCGGAAAAATTCAACCATTCTTCAGGGACCATTGATATATTTTGTCTAGTGCGTTTTGCAGTTGAAATAAACAATGCTCGTAATTTTTTCCGGACCACCAAATTGCGCTGTCATCGGCAAACAAAGGATATGATACCTTAATAGGCATGTCGGCGAAAAGATCGTTAATGATGAGGTTGAATAAAACTGGTGAAATGCAGCTTTCCTGTGGTAGTCCATTTTGAAGAATGTGTTGATCGAAGATGGCTGACCGGCACCTGATGTGGAATGGACGAGTACCGGATATAAACCTACTAAATAATGAGCTAAGTGTGCTTTTATACCGAGTTGCTGAATTTTGAAAAGTAATGCCGTTTTGAAAACCATATCGTAAGCTTTGCTTATGTCTAAAAATACTGCGACTGTGTGTTGATGTTTTTTTTTATAGCCTAGGCGGATGTCTGTTTCTAACCGAATAAGGTGATCTATTGTACTGCGTTCTCGCCGAAAACCACATTGAAAGGGAGATAGAAGTGAATTTGTTTCCAGGTTCGAGGTCAGTCATTTAATAACTATTCGTTCAAAAAGTTTTCCGAAACAACTGGTGAGTGCAATGGGTCGAAAATCACTTGGGTTACTATGGTCTTTGGCTGGTTTTGGAATGGGGATGATGATAGTTTTTGTCCATGCTTCAGGAAAGTTGTGATTTGACCATAATTAATTAAATGTGTCGGAGATGCATTGTTTGGTGTGGTCAGATAAATGTCGAAAGAAGGAATAATGCAATTTGTCAGGCCCTACTGAAGTGTTACCGGGGGAGGAAATGGCATTCTCCAGTTCAGAAAGATGAAAAGAAGCATTGTAGTACTCGGTATTGTCGGAATCAAAGAGGTCGAAATTGGTGTGAAAAGTGTGTTGTGCATTTTGTAAGAAATTAGGTCGGTAGATCTCATCGGAGCTATTATGGGCTATGGTATCAGCTATGGTATTTACTATGGTTTGTGGGTCTGTAATGGTGAGATTGTGGATTTTGAGAGCCGGTAGATATTTGAATGGAGAGCGTCCGGACAAACGTCGGATTAATTGCCATATTTTACTTAAAGGTGATTGAAAAGTGAGCTGCTGTAAATATGAGGACCATGAACGGCGCTTAGCATCGCAAATGATGCGGCGGGTTCTCGCACGTTCACGGTTACGGGTGGTTAAATTTTCTTGATCGGGATGTCGTAAATACTTCCTAAATGCTCTTTTTCGAACCGCAATTGCTTGTGAAATTTCTAGACACCACCAAGGTACTGGTTTTCGTTTTGTGAAAGGATTCGTGAGTGGAATTGTAGTGGATGCTGCTTCGAAAAGTGTGTGTGTAATTGAGTTCATGTTTTCGACGGGAGAAATGTTGGGGTCGTATTGAAAATAAGAAAGTGCCTGAAATATTGTCCAATCGGCTTTGGAAATTTTCCAGCGTGGGATAAAATTTGGTGTGCTATCAGTAGCAGTTGAAAAAGTGGGTATTAATTTGATGGGGTAGTGATCGCTGTCATGAATGTCTGTGTCTATGGTCGAATCGAAATCGTTGGCCAGAGTTGGAGAGCAAATTGTCAAATCTATTGCAGTTTCTGTGTTGTGTCCGAGGTGAAAAAAAGTTGGCTCTCCAGTGTTAAGTATTACTAAATTGTGTCGGTCCAAGATGTGTTGAATAATGTGTCCGCGAGTGTCTGGGTGTGTACATTTTTTATCCCATGCTGGGTTATGAGCGTTGAAATCGCCAAGTAAGATGAATGGGTTCTTGAAATTTGTGATGAAGTTTTTTAATTGTGTCAAAATGTTTGTGTTGTCTGTAGACGGTGGAATGTATAGTGAGCATACATGTATATTTCGACCATGTAAGCGGAATGTACAAGCTACGGCTTGTAACGATGAATGAAGTGTAATTTGTGTATGTGTGTAATAATTGTTAATGTAAAGGGCTGTACCACCACTGTGGTGTGATCCACGGACCGCGTGGCGGTACACCGAATAATTGAAAAGATTGAAATTATATGTATTGGTAGGCAAAAACCAGGTTTCCTGAAGTGCGATGAGAATCTGAGTTAAGTTCCTAAAAAGGTTTTCATTTCTGCAAATTTGGAAATCAAACTACGGTAGTTCCATTGTAGAAATTTTGACATATGTGAAAGGAAAGTTAATATTTGTCGGCACCTTTTGGTGCCTGGCGCAGCCACGATTGCAGCTCGGGCAGGAATGTGGGTTGGGTGCGTACGGCGACGGTTGACCCGCCTGAGCCGTCCGACCGACCGGTGACCTTGGCAAGGTCACGGCGGCCGGCCACTGCCGCGGGGGATTCCCGCCCGCTGGAATGTGTCGGTCGGGTCACGTGGGTGCTGGGCACGGAGGGCTCGATCGACGGCCCGTTGATGGTGAACGACAATTTGCTCCCGCAGCGGCGTGACTGAGGGGCCTGTCACTCCTCCCTGGAGTGGTCCGCTTATTGGGAGCCGGAGTGGTCTGGCGTGTTGGGAGCCAGGGTGGTTTGTGTCGGTGTGGTCAGTGGTGTAAGTTTTTTTAGTGGAGTTAAACCGGGAATCATGTCAGTTTGAATCGAGGTAGAAGTAGTGTTACCGCGACGAGTGGGGGGAGCAACGATGGCCGCTTGGGCGTAATTTTTTGTTGACGGGGAGGTGGCTTCGACAGACCGTCGGGCCTGGAGGTATGACACCCCAGTCGTGGCCTTGGCAGCGCAGACCTCCTTCTCCTTGCGCCAAACTGTGCAGAGGGGTGATGTGGTCAGGTGATCGGAGGTGTTGCAGTTGAGGCAGTGGGTAGGTTTGGAGCAGGTGGATTCGGGATGAGGTGGGTCGCCGCACTTGGGGCAGCGGGCTGTTTGGCGGCATGTCTTACTGCCATGGCCGAAGCGCTGATAGTTACAACAGCGGAGAGGATTGGGGATAAAGACACGGACTGGATATCGAAGGTAACCTGAGAGGTGTGTATTGGGAAGAGTTGTAGAGTTGAAGGTAAGGACTAGGAGACTAACGTCACGTTTCTGACCATCTTTCAAGGATGTAATGCGGCGGACGTGGGTCACCCCCTCCGGCCTGAGCTCCACCTGAATATCTTCCTCAGACATGAAGCGGAGCTCCGGCGCGAAGACGGTGCCCTTGGTGTTGTTGCCGTTGGAGTGGAGTGAAATGGTTACGGATTTACCACAAAATGTGGTGGTACGGACGAGGGCTTTGGTATGGGCTCGGGTTTGGGTTTTGATGACGAGGGTTCCGTTGGCTGGGGCTTCAATGTCAGGATTGGCTAAGGAGCAAATGGCGAGGAGTTGCTTGGTTGGCCAGAAAACATTGATACGACGAAAGGAGACGGACTCCTCGACTGGCTTTACCACGATGTATGATCCAGCACTGCCGAGGTATGGTTCGATAGGTTCAGATTGGGAGGACGTGGTCTGGTTCGAGCGTGGGTCAGCGGCGTGGAGAGTGATGGTTTGGTCTGGATTCCGAGGCGAGGTCGTGGTCTTGGGAAACGAGCAGAGTTCGGTGAGGCACAAAGGGCTTCCATGGCGTCATCCAAAGGAATAGTCCGGTGCAGGTCATCAATGTGGGTATCATGAGATGGGGCAACATGGGCCGATTCCGGGGTCGTGCGATGGTCATCGTGTGTTGTGAGTGTCGGGAATTCAGAGTCAGAGTCCGTTGGCGAGCATGGGTCAGCGTCCTTTTTTTTCGTTTTTTCCCCATCGCGGGGAAAAACCCCACCTAATGTGACTTAAATAAAGATGAAAACGCACAGAAACACAGGGAACGGAAGTACAATGAAGATGAAAAACGCGTGGAGGGACGGGTGTCACCCCTAGAAAGAAAGAAGCGAAAAGAGCGACGGGTGTCACTCAACGAAAATGAAAAATCAACCGCAATGACCAGCAGTCAGTCAGGCCAAAACTGGCACGGCGGGGTAATCAGTTTGCTCTGGCGATTTGCGCTCAAATAGTACTGAATACTCCATGAGACGCCCGGCTTTGATTTTATTATTGTAGGCACTTCGGCTTGCTCAGGCCATTTCGTGCCGTGAGTAGAATTAATTAAAATTTATGTTATGACAGTCAGTTTATAACTCTTGAAGCAAGTTGGTTTTTCGGAGAAAAATGACAAGTAGATTGATGAGGAAAGGGTGCTGATCTCCTAATAGTGTGGATAAAGAAAAGGGGATGTTGTGTGTACGGCAAGAGTTGGTAAGTGTTTTTGCTATGGTCATGGTAACCTTAACAGTGTAGGAGAATATGTGAAACTGTAAGATGGTGTTGCATGATAGGCATGAATGTCGAGGTGAAGCAGTGTAAATATATCGATGGGTCAGAAAAGTATTTCCAATGCGGAGCCGTGATATAACTTTTTCTTCTTGTCTGTTTTTATATATGATGTGGTCCAATTATCAATGACGGGTTTGATGAAACGCAATCGTGTGTGGTTTGTAGTTTCAGCCCATTGTTGGTTCCAAAAATGTCGGATGCTCTGTTTTGTTGTTGATTTAAGTGCTTCAAAATGTTGTGGAATTTCTGTGATGTGTGGTAATTGTAATGATTGTTCTGCAAGATGATCTTCTTCCTCGTTTCCTGGGATGCCGCAGTGACTGATCATCCACAGGAAACGGACCATGACACCCATCAGCTGAAGTGTTCCTGGTGCATCATAAATTGAAATATGGCAATGATGTGAAAACTAAAGTGACGAAATAGATTGTAAAACAGATTTAGAGTCCGAAAAAATGACGACGTTGTGCATGGGGTGACAGAGAAAACGGTTGCGAACATAACGGAGGGCAATGAGGATGGCGTGTAATTCGGCGATGAAAATGGAGGTCCCGTCTGGCAAGCGATGCTGTTTTGTGTGTGTACCTGAAACATTTGCATTTCATGTGCAATTTGCGTCTTTGGATTCGCTGGTGAAAACAAAAGGAACATGGCGAAAACGAGAACGAAACTGGTGAAAATTTTTTTGGCGTATTCCTGGAGAAAGCTTTGATTTTGGAGTGGTGGTGAGATAGAAAGTATGTCTTTCGGTCATCTGCCACGGTGGTGTAGTTGGTGGATAAAGAGCAGTAATGTGTGGAATGTTGTATTGGAGTTGTGTAAAAAATGTTTTAATGCGTGAAGCTATGGTAAGGCCGGTTCGCTTTTCGGCGGGACCTAAATATTCGTGGTGTAAATTTGGCACAATTTGTAAAGATGCGTGTGTGGGGTGGTGTTCTTGAATTGAATTTTTGCGGGATACCTGAGTGTTTGTTGAATTTTTCGGAGAGCTAATGGTGGAATTCCTGTTTCGATTTGTAAAGAAGTAATGGGACACGTGGTCATTGCACCAAGTGCTATGTGAATAAATTTATTTTCTAAGGTGTCCAAAAGTTTCAAAGCGGAGGTACTGCCACTTGCATAAACTACGAAGCCATATTCTATGATGGGAAGAACCAAGGATTTGTATAATTGTAATAGCGTGTGACGATCGGATCCGAATGATGAAGACGTAATACAGCGAAATAAATTGAGTCAGTGAAAACATTTGGTCTGGATGTGTTTGACATGCTGGTGCATGGAAAGCTTGCGATCGAAAATAACACAAATAAATTTGAACGAATTTACAAAATGTATGTCAGTGTTTCCGAGGTGAAGTGGTGTTTCTGTATTTGAGGCACGGAGTTGATTTGCTGAATATCATTGTGGCAGATTTTGGAGCTGAAAATGTGAAACCGTATTTGATGGACCATCGATGTATCCGGCAAGTGCGTTTTGGAGTCTAAATAAGCAATGTATTTCATTTTTATCTGTGCACCAAATTGCGCTGTCATCTGCAAAAAGGAAGTGTGATATCTGAGGTGGCATGTCGGTGAAAATATCGTTAATGATGATGTTGAATAAGATTGGTGATAAACAGGTTCCCTGTGGTAATCCGTTTTTCATGAAATGTAGCTCGGAAATCGCTCACCTGCACCGGAGATGAAAATGACGAGAACCAGACAAAAATCCTAATAAATAATGACCTAAATTTCCTTTCACGCCGAAGTGAAGAGTTTGAAATTAATGCTGGCTTGTATACCATGTCATATGCTTTGCTAATGTCTAAAAATGCTGCTATGGTGTGTTCATGTTTTTTTTTATAACCAATGCGGATGTCAGTTTCTAATCGAATGAGATGATATATTGTTCTGTGGTCATGACAAAAGCTGCATTGAATTGGAGATAAAAGATAATTTATTTTCAAGTACCAGGTCAGTCTTTTTACATTCATACGTTCTAAAAGTTTTCCTAGACAACTCGTGAGAGCGATGGGTCGAAAACTGTTGGGGTTGCTGTGTTTTTTGCCGGGTTTTGGAATAGGAATGATGAGGGCTTCCTTCCAGGATTCGGGGAAAGTACGGCCGGACCATAATGCATTAAATGTTTGTGAGATGCAACGTTTTGTGTCGCTGGATAAATGTCTGAAAAGTAATAATGTAAATTGTCGGGACCTACAGAAGTATTACCGGCGGAGGAAATTGCAGAATCCAGTTCTGAAACTTGAAAAGGGATATTGTATGTTTCAGTGTTGTCCGAATCGAATTGTGCCAAATCGGTGTGAAATGTGTGTTGTGCATTTTGTATAAATTCCGGTCTGTAGTTGTCATAGCTACTGTGAGCCATGGTGTCCGCTATTGTATTTACTATTGTTCGTGGGTCTGTAATTGTGGTGTTTTTAATTTTGAGGGCCGGGAGTGATTTAAATGGGGTGCGTCCTGATAATCGGCGGATTAACTGCCAGATTTTGGTTAAAGGTGTTTGAGAGGTGAGTTGCTGTAAATATAATGAGCATGAACGACGACGAGCTTCGCGAATGATGCGGCATGTCTTCGCACGTTCATAATTACGGTTGACTAAATTTTGTTAGTCGGGATGGCGTAAATATGTTCTAAATTATCTTCTTCTTGCGGCTATTGCTCGGGAAACTTCTATCGACCACCAGGGGACTGGTGTTCTTTTTGTGAAAGGTTTTGTTAGTGGAATAGCGGTGGAAGCTGCTTCGAAAAGTGTTGTTGTAACTTGATTGATGTTTTCGACACCAGAAATGTTGGGATTGTATTGAATATGTGAAAGTTCCTGAAATGTTGTCCAATCGGCCTTCGAAATTTTCCAGCGGGGGATAAAACTGGGTGTGGTATATGCCGCAGTTGAAAATGTGGGTGTTAATTTGATGGGGTAGTGATCGCTGTCATGAATATCACTGCCTATGGTCCAATCATAATCATTGACCGGAGTCGGAAGCATATTGATAAATCAATAGCTTTTTCTGTATTATGTCCAAGGTAAAAAAAAGTTGGTTCTCCGGTGTTCAGTAATACTAAATTATGTCGGTCTAAAATTTGTTCAATGATGCGGCCACGAGTGTCTGTAAGTGTGCGTGTAAGTGTGCGTGTAAGTGTGCGTGTACGAGTGCGTGTAAGTATGCGTCTGTAAGTGTGCGTGTAACCCACGCTGGGCTATGCGCATTACAATCGCCAAGTAATATGAAAGGATTCTTGAATTGTGTTATGAGGTTTTCTAATGGTATCAAAATGTTTGTATTATCTGTTTATGGTGGAATATAGATCGAACAAACATCTACATTTCTTCCATGTAGTCGCAAAGTGCAGGCTACCGCCTGTAAAGGTGAATTGAGTGTAATTTGGTTGTGTGTAAAATCATTGTTAATGTTTAGGGCTGTACCGCCATTGCGGTGTGGTCCACGGACCTCGTCGCAACGGTACAGAGAGTAATTAAAGAGATTGAAATTATATGTATCTGTGGATAAAACCAAGTTTCTTTAATTGCAATAAAAATAGGTGTGAGAATGCTAAAGAATGCCTCAATTTCGGCCCATTTTGATATGAAACTGCGACAATTCCATTGTAATAATACGGACATATGTTCTAAAAATTAATGTTTGTGCGCACCTGTCGGTGCGTGCCTGATCCATGCGTGGAGGTCAGGCGGGCGTGTGGATTGATCTTGGACGGCTCCACCCGAGCCGTCCGGCTGATCGGTGACCTTGGCGGCCGGCTCACGACGGCCGGCCATTGCCGCGGTGGATTCCCGCTGGCTGGGTGTCGGTCGGGTCACGTGGTCGCCGGCCGGCACCGGGCGCGCCGGGCTCGGTCGGCGGGCCCGGCGGTTTGTTTGGTCGGAATGGTCTGTGTTTTGAGCCAGGGTGGTTTGTGTAGGTGTGGTGAGTGGTGCAAGTTTTATGTATTGGAGCTAAACCGGGAATCATGTCAGTTTGGATCGAGGTAGTAGTAGTGTTGACGCGACGTGTGGGAGAAGCAACGGTGGCCGCCTGGGCATACGTTTTAGTTGATGGAGAGGCTGCCTCGACAGACCATCGGACCTGGGGGTATGACACCCCGGCCGTGGCCTTGACAGCGCA
This sequence comes from Ashinkailepas kermadecensis, assembly GCA_034440615.1. Classification (NCBI taxonomy): domain Eukaryota; kingdom Metazoa; phylum Arthropoda; class Thecostraca; family Neolepadidae; genus Ashinkailepas; species Ashinkailepas kermadecensis. The sequence continues at coordinate 57,993 of JAOTOM010001195.1, forward strand.
GACCTCCTTCTCCTTGCGCCATACTGGACAGAGGGATGATGTGGTCAGGTGGTCGGATGTGTTGCAGTTGAGACAGTGGACAGATTTGGAGCAGGTGGAATCATGATGGGGTGGTTCACCACACTTTGGGCAGCGGGCTGTTTGGCGACATGTGTTGCTGCCATGGCCGAAGCGCTGGCAGTTAAAACAGCGCAGAGGATTGGGAATAAAGACATGGACTTGGAATCGGATGTAGCCGGCGAGGAGGGTCTTGGGATGAGTGGTACTATTGAAGGTAAGGACAAGGAGGCTCGTATCACGTTTCTGGCCGTCTTTGAAGGAAGTGATGCGTCGGACGTGGGTCACCCCTCTGGCCTGAGCTCCGCCTGGATATCTTCCTCAGACATGAAGCGGAGCTCCGGCGCGAAGACGGTGCCCTTGGTGGTGTTGCGGCTGGAATGGAGAGTGATGGTGACGGATTTTCCACAAAACGCGATGGTGCGCAGGAGGGCTTTGGTTTGGGCTCGGGATTGGATTTGAATGACCAAGGTTCCGTTCGCAGGGGCTTCAATGTCGGGATTGGATAGGAGCAGATGGCAAGTTGTTTAGTCGGCCAGGAAACGTTGATACGGCGAAAGGAAATCAATCATATATCAATCAATCATATATTGAGGTCTCCATAGTCCAGGCAATGTAGAAACAAGGCATGTACGTCATGGCTTTTCAGCCCTCTCGTCAAATCACAGTTGAAAATATAAGATAAAATGCCTACTGACCGTCTCCTGATTTAAAATCTAACAATAATAAAGCACATTCGAGATGAGCGTATGCAGCACTATATGACGGGTAGCCAGCATCCTTCCTCAACTTCTCATTCCATGCCGCGATTGCCCTGTATGGGAAGTTGTGTCTGGCGAATTCAGTCCTAATCCTAGGTAGCTCGAGCATATCTGCGTCTGTACCTCGTGTCCGCCTACTGGAGACTTCGTCACGACGGGTGAGACACTCTGCCAAACTAGGAGGGACGGATGTAGACAAGAGCCTCTCGACCATGGCCACATCCCGCTCTTCGACCATCCTCTCGACCGTCGGCCATCCCAGCGCCTCAAGGGTGGGCGTTATGTGTTCTCGTCTGTGCTGGCCGGAAACGATACGAGCGCCGAAATTTATGATCTTTTGAATTCTGTATTTTTGCGATTTGTTACAACCTCCCCAAACTGTCAAACAATACTGAAGGTGTGGGAAAACGAGAGCCTGAACCAGAAGTTTCTTTGTCTCACGCGGAATTTTGTGACGTAATTTTGAAAGCCCGACGAGAACAAAATAACACCGCCGAGTGACCTGCGACACTTGCTTTTCCCATGTAAGAGCCGAATCCACGAATACCCCTAGAATCTTAGCGTGAGGCGAAGCCTCAATTTTGTTGTTTCCGAACTGGATGCTGAACGGGGCTGACTTTTTGCGCAGGGGTTTAATGATCAAGAGCTCAGTTTTGCTTAGGTTAATTTTGAGTCGGCTCTGAGTGAACCAATTTTGGGCGACGCTGAGTGTGTCTTCGACACGCTGTATAAGCCTGGAAATATCCGAATCAGAGTCCAAAAATTGAATGTCATCTGCATAAGAAACTTGTTTACCACAATTTAGATGTGAGACCAGATCATTAGTGACAATCAAAAATAATTTTGGTCCCAGCTGGGACCCTGGACGACGCCGTGCGTCACCGGCAGGGGTCCAGCGGAACTGTCCTTAATTATTTGGGTGCGGTCACTCAGCCAGTCCCTGAACCAGTGGTCACTGATCCCGTACCAACCGAGTTTGTCCAGAAGACGGTCGTGCTCCACCGAGTCAAAGGCACGGGACGTATCAGCGGTCAACAAGACGGAAATCTGACCACGATCGCGGTTTGACGTCAAGTACGACATTGTCTCCAACATGGCGGTTTCGGTTGAGTGGCCGGAGCGAAAGCCGTGTTGGTTTCTAACAAATACATGATGTCTATCCAAATAAGCCGACAACTGCAAATTTACCAGTTTTTCACATAGTTTGCCAGCGACATTGAGAATTGAAATGGGCCTAAAGTTGGGCTGGGTCAGTGCGACTTCCTTTTTTTGTGCAAAGGTAACACAATTCGCTTCCTTCCACCTCAGCCGGCACCTCTCCAGATCTTGAGCGAGCTGTTTACCACATGTAAAAGGTGCGGTCCTATGACAGGGAATGTCAACCTCAGCATATCGATCGTGATGCCATCACTACCGCACGCGCGTGACTTTACACTACTAAGCGCCAGCGACAATTCTGGTAGCCTCACCGTCCGCACCTGAAAAGAATCCGCACACACCAGCGGAGGGCGTGGGTACAGTGGCGACCCGCTCTCGCTGAGCCAGATCACTAGCGACATCTGCTCCCGCACGGACAAAGAATGAGTTCAGTTCAGATGCCCATGTCGGATTACTATGAGGTGGTGATGCGGTTCTGGGTTCCGGTTTCTTCGAGGCCACGAGTAACCGGTGATGTCCGGCCACGTCATCGATCTGCTGTTCCGGTAGGACGTGGCGAAGAACTCGGTGCTGGCCTTGCACTGAGCTCTCTTCACGGCGTTTCTCGCGTCCCTGAAGGCTTGCCGTTTGGTGTCATCACCCCGTCCTGGGCAGCCCTCCCGGGCTCTGTCTCGGCTGGGCCGGCACTCCTGAGTACTTGCTGTTTTCTAGCCAGGGGCAGAGGGTGGGGTGAGTCAGCTTTACGGTTCGAAGCGGCATGTGCGCGTCCGATGATGGCCCCCATGTCGCTTGCCACGCTTGCCATCTCTCCGCTGTGGTCTCAGCGCTGTATACATGGTCCCAGTCTGCTAGTAGCATGTCTGGTATCATTGCGGGCGTCAGCGTCGACCGTCTGGTTGAGCGGACGGTAACGATCCGAAGGTTTCGTCGTTCGCGTTTCACGGTGAAATTTACCGCGACAACGTCGTGGTCGCTGATTGAGGAAACGGACTCTTCAACAGGCTTGACGACGATGTACGGGGCCAGCACCGTCGAGGTAGGGTTCAATGGGCTGATGGGTCAGCTTGGGGAGGGCGTGGTTTGGCTAGAGCGTGGGTCAGCGGCGGAGAGGATGGTCTGGTCTGGATTGCGAGACGAGGTCGTGGTCTTGGGACGAGCAGGGGTCGGCGAGGCGCAAAGGGCTTCCATGGCGTCATCGTGGGAATTGTCCGGCGTGGGTTATCACCGGTTGTGTCGAGAGGTTGGGCATCAGGGGTCAAGTCCGGGGTCGCGCAATGGTCATCCGGTGTGGTAAGCGGGGAAACCTAGACTCGGAGTCCTGTGGCGAG
>JAOTOM010001196.1:0-61320 GCA_034440615.1 Ashinkailepas kermadecensis
GTTGGTACATTGTTGTGAGGGATGTAAGTTCAACATTCAGAAGGTAGCATATTCAACCCTATTTCACAAATAATTACTCTCACTGCTTGTAATTCCGCTGAGTTATGCACTATGCACAAAAGACACTGGATCTTTTTGTTCCATTTCAAGCAATGGATGCTGTCAGGTGAATCCTGAGCCACAGCCAGCTGTTGAGTAATGTTTCTGATGGTCTGATGTTACATATCATTATATAAGTATATAAATATATAATGAGCACATACATAACTTTACAGCATTGCATATACAATCCCATGTGGATATCTTTAAGAAATCCTAGGGAGGTCAGGATTTCATTAATTTTGCATTCCTTATGTCATATTTATATGCTTTATCTGATGTTTACCCTGACTGAAAAATGACAGTATGATGTCAAACTTCTTTTGAAAAACCTCAATTGTGATCAGTGCGTCAGGAGATATCACCGTCTAGGCGTTATTCAATTGAATCCACTTGTTGCACTTGTTACGGGGTTCTGTACGTGTCGGTGGACGGCAGGTTACCCTGGTGATCATGGCGCGATGGGGCGTATCCACTTCTCCCATGGTTGACGAAGGCGTACAACGGACGATTTGATCGTACTTCGGAGATAGAGCGAGCCCGAAGAGTTCTACAACGTACGTCTCGGGCGGCAAGAGTGGTGGTGAAGCAGCACGCATTCGGCCGCCTGAAGGCCCGCTGGCGTCGCATTCTAAAAATATCTGAGCGCTTCATATTCGTTCCATCCATGGTGTTTGCGTGCGCTATCGTGCATAACATTATCAGGCCCATCGTGAGCCGGTTCTGCCACGTTCGGTGCATGAGGCGAACTTGCTGGAAACGGATGCGCCCCCCCCACGGATGCAGGCAAGGGCACCAGGAAGACGATCGTGGTCAGACCAGTCGCCACGAGGGATTACCCTCCAGACCATTTCTGGGGTCCTCCCGTATGTGTGAATTTGTAAGTTCATGTGACATTTGGCAGGTCGTGGTCGGTTTGTAGGCTATTCGTTTTGCTGGGCACCTACATTCGTTTTACTGTGTATTGGCACTACTACTATACTGTACGATTGCACTGCTGTTTCAGTCGTAACCGTAGTATTGCTGCGAGTCGCGATGCAAAGTGTCAAAACCACCAATGTTTTATGAATTAGTGTGGAAAGATTTGTCTGAGCTTGTATTTTACACATACCTGATTGTTGGAATGGCAATGTTTGTGCAAGCATGGTATGCAGTTCCGCCAGACCAAAATGAACTTCAGGAAGCATTCTGCATAGCCCGGCCGAATCGTCAATCACTCATAGTCATGTCAGCATATAGTAATTAGAGCATTCAATGATCTGCATCAACGTTCTGGTATTTGACAAAATGTAATCTCGTTTGTTCGGTTGTGGTTTTCTTATCAATTATCCCGACGGGAAAAGATAGGTATTTAAGTATACTTAGTTATCTCAGAGTTGCTTAAGACAGATACTGTTCGCTTAGCTAAGTTATATCGCCGTATGAAATGTGAGAACGCATGCTGTGCCCGTATGCTGTGGTTGCATCAATACATTTCAAACAAATGCACTTCTGTATTGTCAGGAATAGTTGATACATAATTACAATATCGTCACTCCACACTCACTCAATCCTATCCGCAAAGTCTCTGATGGACTGTGCATTCTTAGTTCCCACAGTCCCTCATCAAAGTGTTCCGCCTGCAGCTCAACGCGTAACACTCAAAGCTCGCCGCAGTCTGCGTCGGTACGCTGGCAGCGCGGCCTCCCGCGCCCGGCGGTGGAACTGATCGGCGGTGCGGCAGCCGGCCCCGGCGGAAGCGTGCCGGCCGGCCCCGACGGCAGTGGAACCTGACGGCGGTCGGGCAGCAATAAACACCACCACCACCATTCTTTACACCCATGACTCATCAATAGTTATCGAACTCCAGCCATGTACCTCATGAAGGGGCCTGCACAGTGCACATACTACCATACATCTTAACCCATTCACCACTCATTAGAACTAAAAAAAAAACAGCTCCAACCAAAAAAATGTTCAACCTATTTTTAAACGCATATAATGGGGACTCTCCCTCAACATCAGCAGGCATCCTATTCCATTGATCAGCCCCCCTTTGACTGAAAACCTGTTGGTGCTTGAATTGAACTTCAATTTGATTTCTTCAACCTGAATTAAGGACCTTCTATGTGATAGTCTAAATAGAAAAGTATCATTCAGTTTGACATTATCTAACCCTTTAGTGATCACATGCATTTCAATTGAGTACATATCAAAGTGCATTTCTTCATAATCTAAGTGACTTAGTCCCAGTGGCGTAGCCAGGGGAGAGGCGAATGAGACGGCCGCCCCTTCCTGGGTCTGAGGGCCTGCAGACACCTCAAGGTATAGGTGCATGGGGCCGCAGGCTGGAGCCAAGTAAAGGGCCCCTGGGCCAACGTGAATGGCCCCTGGGCCCAGCGTGAATGGCCCCTGGGCCAAGCGTGAATGGCCCTGGGCCAACGTGAATGGCCCTGGGCCAACGTGAATGGCCCTGGGCCAACGTGAAGGGCTCCTGGACCGACGTGAGGAGCCACTGGGCCATTGCAAAGGCCTTTGAGAGAACGTGAAGTCCACGATTGCAAGGAAGCAGGGTGAGGTTCTTGAATTTGTGTGAGAGGACTGGAATGTGTGCATTAGATGGGTTACATCGGAGCAAAGATGAGTGGATAGTCCCGGCACGTACTGCCACGGTCGAACATGTCACCCCGGCACAAACCGTCACAGTCAGATGTCAACTCTTGCAGACCGTCACAGTCAGACATGCTAGTCCCGGAACGTACTGCCACGGTCAGACATGTCCACCCCGGCACAAACCGTCACAGCCAGATGCCAACCCTGGCACGGAGCCATCACAGTCAGACATGTCAACCCCAGTACCGACCGTCACAGTCAGACAGGTCAGCCATGGCACAGACCGTCACAGTCAGACATGCTGGTCCCGGCACATACTACTACAGTCAGGCATGTCCACCCCGGCACAAACCGTCACAGTCAGATGCCAACCCTGGCACAGACCATAGCAGTCAGACATGTCAACCCCAGTACCGACCGTCACAGTCAGACAGGTCATCCATGGCACAAGAGCATCACAGTCAGAGGTGTCAACCCTGGCACAGATCGTCACAGTCAGATGTCAGCCCCTGCACAAACCGTCAAACATGTCAACACCAGCACAAACTGTTACAATCAGACATAGCAACAATGGCACAGACTATCACAGTCGAATAAATTCAGTCCTAGCACAGAGCATCAAAGTTAGATATGCCAACCCTGGTACAGACCATAACAGTCAGAAATGTTAAAGCAGGATAAATGTGACAACCAGAATTCAGACTAGTAGTTCTCGATCGTCGTAACTCTCCTGAGGGAACAATGAGTGTTTCAGGGGGTAAAGTCATGAGGAAATGAAGGAAGATCATAAGTGTTCCAAATGTTTGTGGGGACTATTGCCTTCCATATGGACAAGATGATAATCCTATGGACAAACATGAATATTATCTCACCTAAATCGTCATGGACGAGGACAATGTCTAACCAGGGCTGCTCTTTTCTGATACTATATACAAGAAATATCTATATAACACTGGATTCAACTGCGACATCTTCAGACATTGTTTCAACATTACAAGTTCGGTTTCTTCATGTGCAAATAAATCTGCATTTCAAACTGTTGTCTTTACTAGTTTATTTCCTGGACTCACCCACTTTTTTAATAATACGAGTTTTGGTGCGACACTTTCTGCCACCAAACCGCTTGCGACGGATTTCGTGTAGAGTCAGTTGCCGGCATGCTCAGTTAACTCAGTCGGCAGTGTGTTTGGATATAACTGGGAGGAATTGTGTTTGAGCCAATGAGAGAACACATTTACCCATGCTTCTAATGATACAATTCAGTAAGGTATCACATACATGGTTTATTCACCTTGCATAAATATTTCCAAGATAGGTGACTATGAAACACCGGCGGAAGTAAAGTGCTCCCAACAGGTGATAAGTGTGGAAGCCCATATTTGGTCAGTGATAAATATCATTCGTCAAAATAGGGTGGAATATTTCACTTCTTGGACAATGAATTGACATCCCCTCCAATCAAGGATCGACATCCTGCTTCATGAATCAATATGAAGTCTTTATGTCTAATTTCCAACAGTATCTTGTTAATAAGTAGCATGCTGATACTCACCATTGGAAAATGTGATGCACATGCATCTCTTAGCACAACTTCAGGTACAATTTCTTATGGTGTGATCTGTTATACAAGATCAGTTGATAAGGATAGGTATTTTGTATTGCTGTCGTTAAGAGAGTTACCCCTGAATTAGGTATATCAAAACAAAGGGAAAAGGTTCACATATGTGTATGCAGTTGCATCAGCATTGTGTTTGAAGAAATTATAATTTCTGTTAGATGGCATCGTTTCCGTGGCGAATTTCGACATCCCACTGTGCTCGTTTCGAAATATCATACCTAACGAAAAACCATTATTTTAATGCTTTATTTGGTTACACTGCACTTTCAGAACTTTTTCTTACTCATCTAGCACCCCTGGCGAGATTCTTAACTGGATTTAAGTCAAGCTGATCAAGCATATAATAATGGCCATGATCTGCATTAAAGATCCTATATGTAGTTTACATAAATACATTTCAAATGGATGTGACATCTTTGTAACACCAGTGATCGTTAATAATGCTGATCAGTTGCTAACACCAACATGATAACCAGCATAAGGTGCCATTGCAGGTGCTGGACGAGTAAGGCTAACAGGTGGGTCATGAGGCTCCAACAGGGCAGCCACATGGGATGTGTATGAGGAAATCCCACAACAATGCTAACGGTTCTCATTTTTTATTTAGGATTTGTCTGGTGCTGGCTCTTATCCCTTCCTTTAGCATCGGCCTCCATCATGAGACCACTGGCTACCCTGCAAGCACATAACCTCCCATGTTGCAGGCAGCACATAATTGAACAATATCATTACCTACATGTTATTCACAAATAATCTGTGGTAGTGAGTAGGCACACAAAGAAATGTAAAACTGAATGTGGATGAAAGCAAGGCAGTGGTGTGCTAATTTTGCTCTCAAGATTCAAGAATGCGTTGCTGCAACGTATTCAAACTATATGGCAGAAAACTGTCATCTAAATTGTGTGTGGCTAAAATGTATGTTGTAGCTGGAAAATTGTATCAGGATGTCTTGCTAGGACATGTTCCAATTGCCTGGAGATACCAATTAGCTAAATTTCCAATCAATAATGCTTTGTCAGTTCTGCAATCCATGCACTGCTGGATATCTTGATTGTGCATAAATAAAATGTTTAGCTGATATCTCATTTGCCAGCTCCTTTTCACATGACTTAAAACCCATTTGATTGCATAGAATGCAAAGTAAGCATCAGTGCAAAAGTGTGAGCACAGCAAGCAGGTCAAAGCAAGTATGAGTGTGGGCATGGTATAAATTCTGTCACACCATGACATCTCATCAAAGCCATAAATTTCAGCAGCCGCAATTTCAAGCAGCTTGAGATCAATTAGTTGACCCACAACTTTGATCACTGTTCTTCTGCATATAGCCTGGCATTTTCACATTTACCTAACAAGAACCTGCACATGAACACACCAAGCTACATATTAAACCATGCACACAACACGCCAATAGAGTATCCATATGCAATCTGTGTAAGGTGGACACATGCAGTCAACCATAACATCACATTCAAGCCAAAACTCGAGACGTACTCACACCTGTAAGATAACTCTCTTGGAGGCATTATTGGCAGCACGAAACATGGCGGTGAATTTTCAGCCTCTTTTTCACCACACTTACTTCCGGTCACAGCCTTTCACCTGCAAAGTGTTGCAAGATATTCAAGTGATGCTGACAGAGTGACACTGAGACCACTCACTTGATCTCAGTGACACTGAGATGAAGTGAGCCAAAATAAATGTGATGACCTGCTGCATGAAAATATCCTGGAGGCTGAACTCACCACACCTAACACATATGAATCATACAATTCCTGTGCCTGCCAGGAAGGTTTAAAGCATAAGCTGAATCAATTTTCCCTTTGTTAACATTCAAAAGATGTGGATCCTTTGGACATAACACACCATGATCATTTAACACAAGATACAATTATTCAAGATGCCCAATGGCATGGCAAAGTTGTAAACATTTCCAAAGGAAGCAAAACTGATTCTCAGTCTTTGTAGCTCAAGGTCACCCAAATGACACAAAAGAGCACAGTCAAAACAATTGCTACCATCAACTCCTAGTAGGTAGGATAAATTTGCAGCTCAATGCAATTCTTGCATTCTTGGGATCTCTTTTTCCAATGCAATGTTTATGAATGTGGTTAACACCATGTGACCATTCACTTCCTCTGCAAATGCATACTATTCAGTTTGGAGGCAAAATAACACCCAAAAAGGAGCTTGAAGTTGGGCAATATAGCATAAAAGGTAATGTTTAAAGAGAAAAAAAGCAACATAACCAAACCTAACCTAACCTAAACTTCCATACAACAAAACAAATTATTTTCAAGAAATACAAAATTTTCAAACGATTGTTCTTCCCAAAAATTGTTAAATTAAAAACCTATCTCAACCTGCCTACCAAACCAAACATTACTTAGCCTAACATGTTTTTAAAAGAAAACAGAATTTAAATGAAGTTCCAACAAAATTGCTTTCAAAATCTTCCCAACTAGAACAATAGCATAACCAAACCTAACCAAGCCCAACCCCTTTGTTTGCTTCATGGAGGTGAACTGCATGTTAAACTTGTCTTGTGGATACCTTAAACTGCAATAATACCACAGGTCAGGTCAGGTTGAACCAGACTCTGGCCACTAACTGATCTTGGTCCATAATAGTTTTCATTATAGACATCTACATTCCAAACCAAGGACCTAGGACTTCAAACAAGCATGATGCATATGCTATCTGGGGTGTGAATCATTTTCAGGGTGTCAAATTATACACATATTTTGCTTCCATAAAGCTAACAAATGGGTTAGGCTTGGCTGGGTTAGTTTAGGTTTCTTAAGTTGAACATTCTTTTCATTTGCGAAATTTTCTTAAAATTGCAATATTCTTTTTCTGAAAAAGCAGGTTATATTAGGTTTAGTTAGGTTGGGGTAGGTTTTGCAATTTTAAAAAATTTAAGAAAATAAAATGATTTGAAATGTTATATTTGTTTTCTACAAAAGGGAGGTTATGGCAGGTTAGATTATAGTGCATTTTCATCTTGTTTTAAATGTTTTTAATGTTTTAAACATTACTTCTGTGGTATTATTGTGCTTTAAGGTGCTCATAAGATAAATTTTACACATATTTTGCCTCAAAAGCAACAACAAAAAAGGGTTAGGCATGGTTAGCTCTGGTTAGTTTAGGTTTTTAAGATATAATTTTTTTTTCAAATTCTTTTTACTTTTGTAAATTGTTTTTCTTCATAAGCAGGCTATGCAAGGTTAGGTGATGCTGGGTTATATTTTTCTGCAATTTGAAAAAAATGAAGAAACAAATGTTTTAAACATTTCAGATATATTTTGTTGTGGTACTTTTTTTCTACAAAGGGAGGTTAGGCTAGCTTAGGTCAGTGTATGTTCCATTTTATTTAATTTTTAAAAGTATTATTTTATGCAATACTACCACTACATAACTCAAAGCCCCTTTGTGGTACTATTTTGTTTGAAAACTGAAGAGTAAGAATTTGCACAGAAAATGAGTGGTACCATCATCTTAGTGGCATTGATAAACATTGCACTGCAAATAAAAATTAGAAGAAAACCCCTTTAAGCAGACATTTACCTGTTGATGCTAAGTTACCTAAGTCCCTAACTCAAGGCACTTTTTTGTTTTATTTTGCTCACAAACTGAAAAGTAAGCAGTTGCACAGAAAATGTGTGGTCCCATCATAGTAGTCACATTCATAAGCATTGTAATGGAAACATAAATTCCAAGAATTCACAAATCACCTTCAAGCACAAATTTACCACTTTTCACCAAATATAAAACCAAAACATTAGGTAGTTCATTGAAATTGCAGCTTGAGGTCACCTTCACCCCATGGTTTTTGGTAAAGTTGCAGCTTAAGGTAACTTCTGACTTCTTGGAATTTCCTTTTCTAATGCTACATTTATGAATGTGCTGAATATATGGGGTCGGTACTGGGGCCACTATTGTTAATTATATACGTGAATAGCATTGAATGTGGCCTAAGCAGTAAGGTTTTTGAAATTTGCAGATGATTTGAAGATTTTTAGGGCAATAACAGGGCACAATGAGTAGGTTTTGCTACAGAAAGACTTAGAAGAGCTTGTGAAGTGGTCCGAAAAATGGCAAATGAAGTTTAATTTTGATTTGAAGTGCAAAGTCATGCATGTAGGTAGGCAGCATATGAAGGCTCCATACTTGATGGGTGGCCAAGTACTATCTGTGACTCAGCAGGAGAAGGACTTAGGTGTTATTTTGAACACAAATTTGGGGGCATCAGAACAGACCAAAGAAGCCAGGAAGAGGGCACTAAGAATGCTTGGGGCAATACAGAGGAACATGTCATACAAAAGTGAGGAGGTCATCAGGAGGCTTTACTGTGCATATGTCAGGCCACATTTAGAATACTGTGTCCAAGCTTGGTCCCCTAGTTATGAAAAAGATTGTTGGCTTTTAGAGAGAGTACAAAAAGAGGGCAACAAAAATGGTTAATGGTATAGGCAACCTGGCATATGAGGAAAGATTGAAGAAATTGAATGTTTTCACTTAGATATAGAAGGCTGAGAGGAGATCTCATTGAGGTCTTCAAATTTGTTCATGGTCAGGAACAGGGATATTTCAGGGGAATGATTGAATTTAACAGAAATGATGCAATTAGAGGTCATAATTAAAGTTAATCACAGCAGGACAAGGTTAAGACAGTCTTTCGTCACCAACAGGGTAGTAGAACACTGGAACCAACTGCCAGAAACCATTGTCAGTAGCAACACACTGAACATCTTTAAAAACAGCATAGACAATCATCATACAAATAGGGGGATTGTTTTCTGTATTCCATGGAGGGTTGATCAACTGATTTGGCAACTGGTTCAGTGTACAAAGTGCAACCAAGAAGGGCCCTTGTGGCTCATAGTTGCACTGATCTTTTATGTCTTTATGTCTTTATGAATATAACGTAACCACTCATTTCTTTTTTCTCATTATTCATTCAGTTGGGAGGCAAAATAATACCAAAAAGGGTGCTTGGAGTTGGGTAACAGCATACAAAGTACTGTTCAAATGAGGAAAAAAGATGTAACATAACCTAAGCTTCCATGCAAGAAAGCAATTTTTAATTGGAAACTTCCACAACAAATAAAATCCTGAAAAACTTTAAAATTAAAAAAGCATACCCTAAACTAAGCTAGGCTGAATTGTATTTGAAGGAAAACACTCATTTGAAGAAAAAATGTTCAAAAGGAATTTTTTTTCTAACTGGCAACAAAACCCTAACCTAACCTAACTTAACCAAACCTAACCCCTTTGTATGCTTCATGTAAGTAAAATGTGTGTAAAACTTGTCTTGTGGTTAGCTTAAACTGCAATAATATCTGGTTTTCACCAGGCTTCATGCATGGAGGTAATCATTTCTCACAGGCATTTCTCATCAACTTCTTCAAAGCATGTACCTTGAACTAGAAACATAAAATATCATGTCTGAAGATGACCTCAAGTATTTGTTAAGGAGATGTGGAGCATGAGAACAGACAAAAATGAAATGGCATGCATCCCAACATCTTGGATACAAAAATGAGTGTGGGAAATCCTAGGTGCCTAGGCACCTAACTGATTTATTTGAAGAAACTGCAAGGACAAAATGCAGTCCTACATTTCTAGTTTCAGTGACTAGGTAGGCATAAAAGCACAAATTTTGATAAACTATGCCAACTTCAGTGCCACCAATTATATTTATCAGGATACCAATTATATATATTATGTATAATGTATATGTATAATATATATGCCCATCTTTTTCTCTTTTTTTAAACAAATTTAATCCAAGTTCTTGCTGGGGTAGCTTTATGAGCCAGGGTACTATTGCTAAGCAGAGCTTGATGCATGAATCCTGGCCCCACCACCTGATCCATGAATTCCAGTTAAACTGCAGAATTTTTACCAAAAGTTTAACATGCCATCAATGCACAGACACGGCCACCCAGTAGCTCGTCCCTGGCATTATCGGACCAGCTGCCAATTGACTCTCCCAGCTGGGGGCTAAATGTGAGTGTGAAATGACTCGAACCCTATCTTACCGGGATGGGGGAGGCGAGTGCAGGCCTGCATTCTAACCAACTGAGCTACCAGTGTGGCTATGCATATATAATGCCTATGCATAATTACAAGCATATATACCAATTATATGGTCTTACATATTGATATATACTATAATAATTCCAATAATCATAATTTGGTATTAGTTTGCTCTAAGGTAGTCACACAAGTTTTACACACATTTTGCCTCCATAAAGGAATCAAATGGGCCAAGTTTCTTTTCGTTAGGTTAGTTTGTTTTAAAGTCAAACATATTATTGGCTTTTTCCAGAATTTCCAATAAAAACTGAAATTGCTTCATTTAAATGCAGTTTCTACATGATGGGTGGTGCATGACCATTGCAGTTGATGTGCCCCTAAACCCCAATAAACAAACAATCTCTACATGACCAATGCAGGGTAAGTTTGCAGTTGAAGGTAATTTCTGATTTATAGGAATTTCTTTGTTAAAGCATTGTTCATGAATGTGCATGATGATCAGAATGTTCATGTGACCACCCATTTCCTCTGTAAATGCATACTTTTCCATTGGGAGGAAAAATAGCACCCAAAAAAGGGCTTTGAGTTGGGCAACATAGCATAAAAGGCAATGTTTAAAATAAAGAAAAAAAGATGCCACATAACCTTACCTAACCTTGCCCACCCTTACATGCAAAAGAGCATTTTTAATGAAAATTTACAAACAATCTTTCTCTCATAATATTCAAAGTAAAAATATAACCAAACCTAGCCTGAACTTCCATTTACTTCTTTTTTAGTTTAGTGCTTTAGTTTTAGTGCTTTGTATGCTTCATGGAGGTAAAATGTGTAAAAGTTGTCTTGTGGTTACCTTAAACACTTTTACACATTCCATGTTTTATAAACATTTCTATACATTCCATGTGAAAAATAAATTCCAAGAATTCACCAAACACCTTAAAGCACAAATTTCTCCATAATTAGAATCATACTAACTCTTCCCGAGCCCAGAAAATAAAGTAGGCAGGTACTTATTATATAGAGGACCTGTTTGGCAGACATTACAGGTCATCTTCAGGGATATCAAAGTACTGTAACCCAAAATAATGGTAGTTAAATGTTCTGCTATCACCTGTGCCACCGCTGGAAATTGGAATGAAAGTAATAATATAGGTAGATATGCTCCTACAGCTTCTTCTGGTTCTTTCCAAGGCGGGCGACACAATAATATTTGACCGTCGACGGATAAGTGACCACTTTGGCGGGAGAACATTTTAAGAGCCATATGTCTTCAATTAACCGAGCTTGAGTATTGAAACATAGAACTTCACTTACCAGGTATGGGCGGTTGTTGCGAGGGGTACGTATCGGAACAACAACCACCAGAAAACAGTAACATCCAAAGAAAAATTCAATTAAAAAGTCCAAAAATCGTAAGTCTAAGAATCTTCACGTCCAAAACACAAAGTTCGAAAGATCCAAAAGCCCCAAAACATAACATCCAACGATTCTAAAGGTCCAAGATTGATTAGTACAAAAACGTAAAGTCCAAGATTCAAAATCAAGAAGTTCATCAATAGTACGTCCATCAAGTTAGCATCATATTCATATTCAGTTCAGTCAACGCGATTTCGTAGGGGGGCGGACCCAAGTGATTGCGTTCAAACTATAGATAGTGGTTGGAAATAATTCTTAGAAGCTAAAAAATTGAGCAACTAAGAGGGACATTTAGAATTGTCTTAGATAATTGATGTGAAACTTAGTATCCTGACGTCATAAAAAAACAGCGGACCCCTACGATTTTCTCTGAAATTATATATATTATGTAGTAAATTATGCTGATTTCAATAAAAATATCCACTAACAGGGACATTCAGAGATTTCGAAGTTATTGCCCTTCAAAGTTCAAGGTCAAGCGGTCCGGACCCTAGCAATTCGCTCCAAATTAATGTCGCACGTGCTTCTCGATATTCTGAACACGACTATAATATTTGCTAAGAGGGACATTTGGAAAAAACACCTTAAACATAGTTGGACTGGTTGGACTGAAACCAATATATGTGAACGTCTTAATCTAGGCACATATTTCGCCCACATGAACAAACGCGGTATGCTCGAGCCCGCCGGAGCCCGCAACAGCTTAAGCCGGAGAAGCTTAGGCAGCCATGTCTGATCTCGTTCAACCCTTCTGGACAACAGCAAGTTTTGATGAGCACCGGAACTATGGATGAGGTAAGGAACATCGAATGTTGTCACTGATTTTGATGCTCTTTCTCGGGTGAAATTGCTGTTTATTGAGATATAAATTTGTGGCAGGGGTAAATTTGTGCTTTGAGATGTTTCTGAATTCGTGGAATGTATCATTACAATGCAATGTTTATGAATGTGACCACTCATTTTCTGTGCAAATGCTTACTTGTCAGGTTGTGAGCAAAATAACACCAAAAGGTTCAGTTAGATAACAGCATAAAAAGAGATGTTTAAAATGTTTTTAAAAAGCATCCTTTCCTAACCGAGCACAGGCTAACCTCCCTTTTGGATAAAAATCAAAAATATACAATTTAAAAAAATTGAAGCAATTTATTTCCTGAAGATTTTTGAACTTAAGAAACCTGACCGAACCTAACCTTGGCTGACATAAGCTGCTTTTAATGAAAAACAATTTCCTATTATTTTTGAATTTTTTGGCAATTTTCTTTCAATAACTCCAAACTAAAAACCTGAACTAACCGAACCCATTTGTTTGCACCGTGGAGGCAAATGTGTAAATACTTGTCATGTTACCAGTGATAAATTATTTTTGAAATATGGGGAATATACCACTTTCTGAATGGAGGGGACGAGTGGTCTAGGGGTAAGATGCTCATCTCACAATCAAAACATTGTGGGTCGAGTCTCACCTGTCACTACGCTTCGCCTGCGACCAATCGGTGTGAGAGATTGGTGACGCTATATGACTCAACAGTCGATGTGTTGTAAAACCAATAACCAACTGACCACTTTCTGAACCAACTGACACCAACTGATACCAACTGACATCATTTCTGCATCATTTAACAGAAATGATGCAATTAGAGGTCATCAATTCAAAATTAAAGTTAATCACAGCAGGACAAGGTTAAGACAGTCCTTCTTCACCAACAGGGTAGTAGAACACTGGAACCAGCTGCCAGAAACCATTGTCAGTAGCAACACACTGAACATCTTTAAAAACAGCATAGACAATCATTATAAGAATAGGGGGCTTGTTTTTCTGTATTCCAGGGAGAGTTGATCAACACATTTGATGGACAACTGGTTCAGTGTACAGAGTGCAACCAAGAAGGGCCCTTGTGGCTCATAGTTGCACTGATCTTTTATGTCTTTATGTCTTTATGAACACTCAATCGGCATCCTTCTCCAAGAAGTATTGGCATCCTGCCCCTTGATATGAAGTATTCATGTCTCCTTTATAACAGTATCTTGTTTGTAAACAGCATGTGCATGCTCTCAATAAGGAATGGTGATACATGAACATTTTAAAATGCAATTTGAAGTAAAGAGATGACCTATAATCTTATATGACATACAATACCAGTTTATAGCATAGTTATTATTCTCCCTATCCTGAATATAGCTCTTCTTAAATTATGAATCTAAAAAAAATGATAAAGGCCCAGTCATAAGTACCCACACCATTGACTCCAATTTTGGTCTGAAAGACATCAAAAGCATTTTAAATTACACCAATGAAATGGCAAATTTCCACGTTCTGCTATGCTTGTTTTAACATATCACACCTAACGAATAACCATTATTTTAACCGTTTTACCACCCTAAAGCAAAATAATACTGAGGTAGGTAGGTAGGTAGGTACTGAGGTAGGTAGGTAGATACCAATGTAGGTAGGTAGGTACTGAGGTAGGTAAGTGTGTACCTAGGTAGGTATAGAGGTAGGTAGGGGAAGTGAGTGTATCATAAAATGTTCTGTTTCCTGAACACATACCTTTGGACGTCTCCTGTGTCACATTCAGCATGTAAATAACAAAACGATGGAGGTATTCATAAATAATGGGCCTCTACCAAAATATGAAGGTCCAATAGAGCTCTACTGATTCTTTGTGTACAGAGCTGATTCTTTGTGATTTGTACTGATTTTTTGTGTTGTGTATTCTTTGTGACCTGGCTGGCTGTGGTGGGCCAGCTGCAGCTGGTGATATTGTGTTTGTGACCCTGGTGTACCCCTCCTCAGGTTCCTGCTACAGAAGCTGACCTGGCTGACTGTGGTGGACCTGCTGCAGCTGCTGGGCGACTACCTGTTCAAGCCCACCGACATCACCATGCATGACGTGTTGCTGCTGCCGGCCACCACCCTGCTGGGCAACATGGCAGCAGAGCTGCTGCTGGTGGAGACACCTGCCAGATGATGCACACGACGCCCATACTGTACAGTGCCGCTGTCAGCGCTGCACACAATGGCATGCTGGCAATTGTTGATGATGTTCTGTACTTCATGCTGTTAGGATAATTGCAAATCAGACTGGAAATTGGCCATTATGGTTCCTGAACGAGGCGAGTAAAGCGTAAGGCGAGTAAATGTTCTTGTGAGCCATCCACTGTGTTTTGCGAGCTTGTAGATTTCAATGTGAATAGCAATGCCTCGAGCATGGGTGACTCGGACGTGTCTTAAGTTTCAGCATTCCACGAAGCAGAGGGTCCAGAGCAGCGGCAGCCATTGGCGTCAGTAACTTGCATGTTTGACAGAGGGTAGCAGTGTCACAATGCTACTAACCCAATTACCTTCAGAACATTCGCCGGGCCAGTCATCGCATTGGCGTGTCGCCATGTGGAACGGGTGTCTGAAGGTGTGGAAATGCTGTGTGGTTTTGCACACACTTACTCCACACCCATGCTAGTTAGTGGATGGTTTGCGTGCCAACGTACCGCAGGACCTGTACCTTACGGTGATCCAGTCGCTGCGAGTTGCCTTATTTTGGCTGCCACTCAGCCAATCCCCGAGATCCCCGAGCCAAACGGCTGCAAAAAATCGACTGGAAGCGACTTTTGTCGCCGAGTCTGCTTGCAATACTGTTCAGGAGGTGCAAGCAGGAGCAAACACTAAATATGATCTCAGGAATATTGTCTAGTCGTGGATGTACTCGGGCACGTATTGAACATTAATGATGTGTACCGCATGTACGCAATTGCGTTATGCAGCGAGCTTGTCCAACGATTTGTTCCTTTTCTCACAGGGACATGTGTTCGATGCCGTGAGCGGTCTTGTGCGACACCTGGTGTCCTTGCATGTGGTACGACGGCAAGAGACGTGAATGTCGGTATCCCCCATCACCAAGGCCTTGTGTTGCACGTGACTCGCTCTGCACGAGCCCGGTGTGTGACGTGTGACGGCTAGCTGACCTGTCGGCTGACGTGTTCTGCCGTACTGTGGCCGCGGCCGTCCGCGGCTCGGTTGGCCGCGAGGCGCGAACTCGCTGCGCCCGACGAGTCCGTGTCTTCATGCCGCGGCACCGGGCGGGGCGGACGTCGTCCTGGAGCGGGGGCGCGTGCTGTGCTGTGTGCATGTGAGCGCGGCGTCACGCGGCCACTGCTGCTGTGGCTGTGCACAGCGCGAGGTTGTGGTGGCGACGTGTCGGCGTCTGGCGCGTACTTGCGGCGATGCTGTGTTGCGACCCCACGCGGTGCCGGCCGTTCGCTGCGTCCTTGTGACGCGCGTCGACTGGTCAGGAAGACTGCACAGCCGCCGGGCTGAGCCACGTTCCGTGAGTGTCGCTGTCTTCCTACACCCACAAACTTTACGGCGAAATGCACTCTACCTAGACGAGACCGAAGCGTTTTGGTGTGACGATTCCAGGTCGGCTGGTTTTCCGATCGCGATTTGGATCTGGAAGGCTGCGTGTCGGAGGCGGCTGTCTTTGTGGCGTCATCATTTTAGTTCGATGAATTGCCACATACTCAGAGCTCACCAAGTCGATGCGCCCTAGAGCTACTCGGAGCTCACCATTCAAGGATGAAAAGACTATAAAGTATATAATCTGCCAGCCAGTACCAAGATACTTCCATGGTATGGTCTCACTGAGGTTCTTTGACTGTTCACATGTTTAACATCAATTTAATTAATATTATCTACAGTAGAAAATTGTAAAGACTGAAGGAAGTAACATAACAATCAAGTTCATGCGTACAATTTGCAGGTGCAAGTTCTTGCCTTGATATTGCATAGCCATGTATGACATTGGTCCTAGCTGCCATGTAATTCAAGATATATTTACGTGCGCTTTGATTATTAAAGCATAAAAATTACTGCCAAGATCCATCCACTGCAAGATTGCAGTATGGAATAATCTTTTTTTTTTAATCAAATTTCAATGGATTTTCACGGTTGGGCGCATAACAAATATCCAACCTTTCGAGTGAGATGTCTGGGTGTTATCGGCACTGGCACCTAACATAGCAAAATGCTTATTTCCATCATTTACTATGGTGGCATACATAATAATGGAGCCCACACCCTGTTATTACATCTCCAAGTACAGAACGTCCCCGAAAATCTCAGAATCCCCCAGAGGATTCGGCGCTCGTGATGCTACCTGACAAGGTCACATGAGCAGTGATATGAAGAGTGATGATGTGGCGAGTGATGCTTATGTGACCTGAGAAGGCACATGACGAACATGGCAACTAGCCCAAGTAGATATTTGGCTGGGTAGCTGCGTAGTAGCATTGACAGCACGTTAAACATTGAATTCAATTTATGTCGTTCAACATGACTGGTTCGGTCAGATGGTTCGCTCATGGTCTATGCAACAATCTCTGATTAGCAAAGACTGATCTCAGAATCCATCCAATGAAGACATTTGGATTAAAAGTACTAAAACACCGAATTACAACGGAGACCAACATCAAGGCTTTTCATCGTCCCGAGATGTTTACGTCCAGGCTGAGATTTAAGAACTCCAAAGATAAGGGGATGAATTCAGGTCAACTAGAAGATATGTTTCTAAACACTACTTGTGGTCCAAGCAGTTAAATAGGCATAGGAAAGTTGATTTTGTGCGATGTACTCTACAGGCGTCATTGTTAAGCTATACAATCATTGCGTCATGCGCAGTGGCGTACCGAAGGGAGGCATTGGGGCAGTCCCCTTGAGAGGTTATGGGCCCCCAAGAATCGCGCTGGATTTAGAAAAAAATACTGCCAGACTCCCTAGAAATCCTGATGGTGCCCCCAAGCCAAAATCGCACCGCGACCTACAAAAATCACATTGAGGTCCCCCCAAAATCACGCAGTACCCCTGCAAATGACGCTGGAGCCACACAAATTGTTCAATGACCCTAAAAAATTATACTAGGGCCTCCAAAAAGTGGGACCGAGGCCACTGAAAATACTACTGGGGCCCCCAAAAGTCGCGCCAGGGCCCCCGAAAACCACGCTAAGACCTGAAAAGGTTGGGCCGGCCCCCCCGAAAATGACGCTGGGCCCCGAAAATACTGGTAGGGCTCTCAAAGTCACGTTGGGTCCGAAAATGTCGGACCGAGGCCCATGACAATCGCGTTGGGGCCCCCAAGAAGTCGGGCCGGGGCCCATGAAAATCATGCTGGGAGCACAAAAACGTCGTGCCGTGGTACTTACAAAATCGCGGTCGGGCCTCAAACGTTTGCGCCTGGTCCCCCGAGACCAGGCGCAAACGTTTGAGGCCCGACCGCGATTTTGCGTGGCGATCACGCTGGGGACCGAAGAAGTCTTGCCGGGATTCTTAAAAATCACAACGGGGACCCCAAAAGGTTCGGCCGGGGCCCCTGAAAGAAGCTCGACCGGTCACACCGGGACCCCAAAAGTCTCATCGGGAATACCAAAAAATGAATCCGGGGCAATAAAAAAAAACAGTCCGGACATGGAAAATCACTCTGGGGTCCCAGCAATCGCTCCAAAAGAAACCAAAACTTGACTGAGCCCAAAAAACGTGGCGAAGCCACTAAAATTCGCGATAAGCACCCCAACAAATGACGACAGGGTCCAAACATCGCGCTTAGTCCCAAAAACATCGTGTCGCTGCCCTTGAAAATCACACTAGGGTCCCAAAAAGTAAAAAAAAAGAGACAAAAAGTCGGAGCCCTACAAGTCGCAGCTGGGTTCCCAAAAATAAATTCCTACTCGGAATGCTACTCCTTGGCCACAAAAATTGCGGCGAATACTCTTAAAACGCGTCGGACCCGGAAAAGCAGCTCGTTGCAGCAACAAAATAGAAATGCCCCGGGAGCCCAAAGCATCGCGGGTTGTTGATCGGTGGAATGGGCTGCCTGCTGATGTTGCAGGGAGTTCCTCATTGAATGTATTTAAAAGTATGGTGGATAAATTTTTAAGACAGGAAAATCTTGTTTTTCAGTTCTAATTTGTGATGGATGGGGTGAGATGTATGTCAAGTAAGTGTGCACGGCACAGACCCCTTTAAGCAGGCATGGATGCAGTTTGAGAATTATTGATAAGGCATTCAATCCACATGTGTTAAGAGAGATCAGGGGAATAGGGCTGGGAAGCTAGGGTAGATAGGCATTGATAGGTGTGTGGGATATTCGAGGACTGGTTCTTCAGGATGTGGGATGGTTGGGGAGGGTCTTTTTACCAGGCTTATATTATCTTCCATTTACAGACTTAACAGGATGGGCCCTTGGGTCTCTTATTAAGTCTAAACGCTTTATAACTTTACATAGGGTGTACCTAGCAGTGTATTCAGCACCTTCCTTCGGGATGATACTGATGAGATTGTCTATGGTAGCACAATGGGTATGATGGGAGGAGTTTGTAATTGTTGAGTGTGTTATGCAATAGCAAGTGAGTCTCTTATTAACACGCGCCTTGGAGGGCCTGTGAAAATTACGCGTACTGGAGGGGGGGGGGATTCCCCCCCCCCCCAAGATCTCGGCTCCTAGTAAAGCTGGAGGAACGAAATTCGCAGGGTAGATGGGTACGGTAGTGAGCTCTATTGTGTGTAAATTGCATGACCTTAGGTCAATATCTTCAAGGTCAAATGAGGTCACATTTCAAAACTTCTGGTTTTGCGTGGCTTGGCTTGTCATTGTTATAGATCGCTGTGATTGTGTTTAAATGCTCAAAAATGGGCATCAATGATGTTTTGGACATTACTAATGATGCAATGCAGATGCTAGACCCAACATTTGACCTCAGATCACCTATATAGCACCAATTCAGGTCAGTTACCTGTTCCAGTTACCGTAACCGGGCCGCCCGCCCGACTGCTCCGTCGGGCAGCTCGGAGCAATCGGCTTCGTGAAGAAAGGAGTGAAGTACATGAATAAAGTATGGAAGCGCAATGACAAACAGTAGTGCATTTATGACAACATTCCAGTTGATCAAGTTTGGTTCAATTAACCTGTCATGAACTTGACCTGACTCGGTGACCTAACATGACCTTGAAACTATATAGCATATCAATATACATCAAACAAGTCGCTAGTGTTGCCAAGAACACTTCCCCCTTGCAAACATACGGGAAGCGCATCAGCGCCGATTTTTGTGGTCTGGCGCTAGAATTTTTTATTTTATTTAACGGCTCCTAACTTGAAAAATGTTCGGCCGGTTTCCATTTTCCTTGTTTTAAACGACGCGCCGGTCATTTCTAAGCAGGTACGCAGAAAATCGCGTATATCGACCGGCAAAATCTGCAGTTATTTACGAAAAACCGGAGGGGTGGGCGGATTTCGACCCCCCCCCCCTCCAGTGCGCGTGTTAAGTCTAAATGCTTTATAACTTTATATAGGGTGTACCTAGCAGTGGATTCAGCACCTTCCTTCGGGATGTGATACTGATGAGATTGTCTATGGTAGCGCAATGGGAGTGTGTTATGTAATAGCAAGTTAATTGGTGCTAGATAGGCTGCGATATATAGCTTTCTAGGAATTTAAGATAAGGGATTGATTGGGGTGAGAGTATGTACATTTCAGTACCTTTTCCAGATAGGCTTAACCCAGATGGGCCCCTGTGGCTCTTATTAAGCCTTAACACTTTATGACTTTATGACATCGTACCAGGATCTAAATAAATCGCGCATGTAGCTTGCAAAAAAAATAGAAGTCGATCGCAACAAAATCACAAAGGGACTCCATCGAGTCGACCCGAGCACCGGAAAATTCAGAACAGGTCCCGAAAGAAATCTCTCCGAAGGGGATACTCTATTCTGAAGAGTACCATCGGCTAAAAAAAACTCGTTGAGCAGCCTCAGTGGCATACCAAGGAGGAAAATCCCCCCCCCATCCTGAAAGGGTAGGCTCCCGAAAATCGCGTAGAGGTCCCTGAAAATGGTTATGGGTCGCATCAATTCGAGTCTGGCCCAAATAAATTAGGGCTTCTAACTTACAGCTGGCACGAGAAAACTCGCACAGAGACCCAAAATTTGCGCGGGGAACTCCAAAATCACGCTGTGCCTCAGATAAGTTCAATGGGTCCCGCGAACTAGCGCCAAGCCCGCCAACTATCGCGTTTTGGGCTCAAAATTAATGTTGGTAGTCCCATAAATTCTGGTCCGGGCGTGAAGAAAATCCCTCGGGGCTCCGAAACTATTTGCTTCGATGACCCAATGACATAGGCACAGCAGGGTGGTGGCAGCAAAAATCGTATGTCGGTGGGGGTGGGCGGGTAGACGCCGAGCCGCTGCAGGCGGCCCACGCCCCCCCAAGTCGGCCAGGTTTGTTTGTGGGGGGGAGGAGTACACCCGACAAAAATCAAGCCGGAGCCTTCCAAAATAGAAAGATTCCTAAAAATAAATGTTCGAGCCCTAAAAATCGCTCCTTAGCCCAAACATACTACCAGATGCCTTAAAAATCGCGTACGACACCGAAAACAAGAGTAAAAAATTGTCACCGTGGGCCCGGAAGATCAGGCTGTGGCTCGAACTTTACATGACTCAGAAGAAGTCACCAAAAATGCGTCGAGCCCAGAAGACTGGCGTCGGGTCCCCCCCCCCCCCCCGGAACCACGCGCCTGGCCCCGAAAATTCGCGCCGGGACTCCGAGAAAGTATACCGGAGCCACCAATGTCGTGCTGGTGTTCCAAAATGTAAGCGATGAGCTACAATTACACACAACGGGACCCTAAGAGCACAACTGGAGGACGAAAATGCACCGAGCCCTCCAAAGCGTACCGAGTGTGGCAGAAGAGCGCCAGGGCCTTAAACATGCGGTTCAACTCTAAATAAACACTCCGGGAGGTAAAAAAACAACGTGATCTCGAAGCACACCGGGGTCTTCAGACCGCATGGGGCCTCAAAAACAGGCTGGGCCCTCAAAAGTCGACATTGTCGTAGAAAAGGAACAAAAAGACCGGGCACTAAATAAACACGTCAGAGTCTGCGAAAACGCGCCTATGCCTAAACAAATATCGTCGGTGCACAACAAAAGCAACAGAACTCTTAAAAAAGAGCCGGGGTCGCAAAAATGTGCCGGACCCATTACAATAATTGGCTGGAGCCTTAAAACACATCCGTCAACGAAGAAAAACTCAAAGGGTCCAAAAACGAACGCCTAACTTGGGCCTCTGATCGGTAGTCAATCTGGGAGCGTATTGAACCAAAGAGCTGAGGTGGATCAAAGCTCATCGGGTATCCGGATTTCCTAGCCACCAGAAAGCGTGGGAAGAAGAGAACTAATCATCGAATTTAATTCAGGATGGGCCCTTGTGGCTACTAAGTCTGAACACATCATGACTCTATGAGGTGCCGTGTGTTGTCACCTTTCAGCTATTTTGCACTGAATTGTTGGCCCCCAAAACAAGCGTCTACATTCCGTTTCAACCGGGTGCCACATGATGTAGTTGCAGGATTTCGTTTCAAGTGACGGATATTTTAAGGTGCACCAGATGTGCTACAGAGATGATTGAGGTGACTGATCACCTGTGTGGTAAGGCCCTAAGGGTTAGACCCTGTGTGGTTAGGCCCTGCGGACGAACACCATTTATTTTCATTCATTGTTTTTCGTGTCCTCAGTCTGTCAGCACGCCAATCCTGTTCTGTCACACACTGGATCAAAGCATGTTCAGCTAGCGATCACCCGTAATTCCTGTTTCAGATCCTCTCCAGCATTAATCAGGGAGCTTCTTTCACCATGGGACAGCAAGTAAACTACGTTCGTGATTGTTCTTTCTCCTCACCAACATCGGTGAACATTCATAACTGGGACATCTTAAAGAACTATGGTACTAAATCATGGTAACTAAGGCACACCACATACCCATTAGTGAGGCTCCAATGAGCTTGCACCCCCCCCACAACTAAAGTGATGACGCCACAAAGACAGCCGCCTCCGACACGCAGCCTTCCAGATCCAACCCGCGATCGGAAAACCAGCCGACCTGGAATCGTCACACCAAAACGCTTCGGTCTCGTCTCGGTAGAGTGCATTTCGCCGCAAAGTTTGTGGGTGTAGGAAGACAGCGACACTCACGGAACGTGGCTCAGCCCGGCGGCTGTGCAGTCTTCCTGACCAGTCGACGCGCGTCACAAGGACGCAGCGAACGGCCGGCACCGCGTGGGGTCGCAACACAGCATCGCCGCAAGTACGCGCCAGACGCCGACACGTCGCCACCACAACCTCGCGCTGTGCACAGCCACAGCAGCAGTGGCCGCGTGACGCCGCGCTCACATGCACACAGCACAGCACGCAGCCCCCGCTCCAGGACGACGTCCGCCCCGCCCGGTGCCGCGGCATGAAGACACAGACTCGTCGGGCGCAGCGAGTTCGCGCCTCGCGGCCAACCGAGCCGCGGACGGCCGCGGCCACAGTACGGCAGAACACGTCAGCCGACAGGTCAGCTAGCCGTCACACGTCACACACCGGGCTCGTGCAGAGCGAGTCACGTGCGACACAAGGCCTTGGTGATGGGGGATACCGACATACACGTCTCTTGCCGTCGTACCACATGCAAGGACACCAGGTGTCGCACAAGACCGCTCACGGCATCGAACACATGTCCCTGTGAGAAAAGGAACAAATCGTTGGACAAGCTCGCTGCATAACGCAATTGCGTACATGCGGTACACATCATTAATGTTGAATACGTGCCCGAGTACATCCACGACTAGACAGTATTCCTGAGATCATATTTAGTTTTTGCTCCTGCTTGCACCTCCTGAACAGTATTGCAAGCAGACTCGGCGACAAAAGTCGCTTCCAGTCGATGTTTTGCAGCGGTTTGGCTCCGGGATCTCGGGGATTGGCTGAGTGGCAGCCAAAACAAGGCAACTCGCAGCGACTGGATCGCCGTAAGCTGCAGGTTCTGCGGTACGTTGGCACGCAAACCATCCACTAACTAGCATGGGTGTGGAGTAAGTGTGTGCAAAACCACACAGCATTTCCACACCTTCAGACACCCGTTCCACATGGCGACACGCCAATGCGATGACTGGCCCGGCGAATGTTCTGAAGGTAATTGGGTTAGTAGCATTGTGACACTGCTACCCTCTGTCAAACATGCAAGTTACTGACGCCAATGGCTGCCGCTGCTCTGGACCCTCTGCTTCGTGGAATGCTGAAACTTAAGACACGTCCGAGTCACCGATGCTCGAGGCATTGCTATTCACATTGAAATCTACAAGCTCGCAGAACACAGTGGATGGCTCACAAGAACATACTTGCCACTATGCTTTACTCGCCTCATTCAGGAACCATAATGGCCAATTTCCAGTCTGATTTGCAATTATCCTAACAGCATGAAGTCCAGAACATCATCAACAATTGCCAGCATGCCATTGTGTGCAGCGCTGACAGCGGCACTGTACAGTATGGGCGTCGTGTGCATCATCAGGCAGGTGTCTCCACCAGCAGCAGCTCTGCTGCCATGTTGCCCAGCCGGGTGGTGGCCGGCAGCAGCAACAAGTCATGCATGGTGATGTCGGTGGGCTTGAACAGGTAGTCGCCCAGCAGCTGCAGCAGGCCCACTACAGTCAGCCAGGTCAGCTTCTGTAGCAGGAACCTGAGGAGGGGTACACCAGGGTCACAAACACAATACCACCAGCTGCAGCTGGCCCACCACAGCCAGCCAGGTCACAAAGAATACACAACACAAAAAATCAGTAAGAATCACAAAGAATCGGCTCTGTACACAAAGAATCAGTAGAGCTCTATTGGACCTTCATATTTTGGTAGAGGCCCATTATTTATGAATACCTCCATCGTTTTGTTATTTACATGCTGAATGTGACACAGGAGACGTCCAAAGGTAGGTGTTCAGGAAACAGAACATTCTGTGATACACTCGCTTCCCTTACCTACATCTATACCTACCTAGGTGCATACTTACCTACCTCAGTACCTACCTACCTACATTGGTATCTACATACCTACCTCAGTACCTACCTACCTACCTACCTCAGTATTATTTTGCTTTAGGGTGGTAAAACAGGGTTAAAATAATGGTTATTCGTTAGGTGTGATATGTTAAAACAAGCATAGCAGGATGTGGAAATTTGCCATTTAATTGGTGTAATTTAAAATGCTTTTGATGTCTTTCAGACCAAAATTTGAGTCAATGGTGTGGGTACTTATGACTGGGCCTTTATCATTTGTTTTTAGATTCATAATTTAAGAAGAGCTACATTCAGGATAGGGAGAATAATAACTATGCTATAAACTGGTATTGTATGTCGTATAAGATTATAGGTCATCTCTTTACTTCAAATTGCATTTTAAAATGTTCATGTATCACCATTCCTTATTGAGAGCATACACATGCTGTTTACAAACAAGATACTGTTATAAAGGAGACATGAATACTTCATATCAAGGGGCAGGATGCCAATACTTCTTGGAGAAGGATGCCAATTGAGTGTTCAGAAAGTGGTCAGTTGGTTATTGGTTTTACAACAAGTCGACTGTTGAGTCATATAGCGTCGCCAATCTCTCACACCGATTGGTCGCAGGCGAAGAGTAGTGACAGGTGAGACTCGACCCACAATCTTTTGATTGTGAGATGAGCACCTTACCCCTAGACCACTCGTCCCCCCATTCAGAGTGGTATATTCCCCCATATTTCAAAAATGATTTATCACTGGTAACATGACAAGTATTTACACATTTGCCACCATGGTGGAAACAAATGGGTTCGGTTAGTTCAGGTTTTTTAGTTTGGAGTTATTGAAAAATTGCCCAAAAATTCAAAAATAATAGGAAATTGTTTTTCATTAAAAGCAGCTTATGTCAGCTAAGGTTAGGTTCGGTCAGGTTTCTTAGGTTAAAAAATCTTCAGGAAACAAATTGCTTCAAATTTGTTTAATTGTATATTTTGTATTTTTCTCCAAAAGGGAGGTTAGCCTATGCTAGGTTAGGAAAGGATGCTTTTAAAAACATTTTAAACATCTCTTTTTATGCTGTTATCTAACTGAACCTTTTGGTGTTATTTTGCTCACAACCTGACAAGTAAGCATTTGCACAGAAAATGAGTGGTCACATTCATAAACATTGCATTGTAATGATACATTCCAAGAATTCAGAAACATCTCAAAGCACAAATTTACCCCTGCCACAAATTTATATCTCAATAAGCAGCAATTTCACCCGAGAAAGAGCATCAAAATCAGTGACAACATTCGATGTTCCTTACCTCATCCATAGTTCCGGTGCTCATCAAAACTTGCTGTTGTCCAGAAGGGTTCAACGAGATCAGACATGGCTGCCTAAGCTTCTCCGGCTTAAGCCAAGGCTCGGCTTAAGCTGTGGCGGGCTCCGGCGGGTTTTTCCAAATGTCCCTCTTAGCAAATATTATAGTCGTGTTTAGAATATCGAGAAGCACGTACGACATTAATTTGGAGCGAATTGCTAGGGTCCGGACCGCTTGACCTTGAACTTTGAAGGGCAATAACTTCGAAATTTCTGAATGTCCCTTTCAGTGGATATTTTTATTGAAATCAGCATAATTTACTACATAATATATATAATTTCAGAGAAAATCGTAGGGGTCCGCTGTTTTTTTATGACGTCAGGATACTAAGTTTCACATCAATTATCTAAGACAATTCTAAATGTCCCTCTTAGCTGCTCAATTTTTTAGCTTCTAAGAATTATTTCCAACCACTATCTATAGTTTGAACGCAATCACTTGGGTCCGCCCCCCTACGAAATCGCGTTGACTGAACTGAATATGAATATGATGCTAACTTGATGGACTGATATGGACCCGAACGCCCAATTAGCCGGCGCCGACAACCCCGGTGTCTGTAGCTGGCACAGTGTTGCCGTCATGGTACGATCGTACCAGATCTGGTACTTTTTCGACTTTTCTGGTATGCAGGTACGCCGGAGGGAAATCTGGTACTTTTTCGCCGAAATACATTTCTTTCGTGTTTTTATTCATTTTTAGTTCACATTTTCTTTGGAAATGGACAGGTCATCTTTTTCTAAACTCTACTTGTATTCAGAGGGGATGAAGTTAGGCCACACAATTACATCGAAATATATCGTGCCTACTTTCACTTATCTCGAAGCGCGGTGGCGTTAGCTGATACACATATACGGGGCAACTGAGGGTCACAATAAGAACGCAACCGGCTCTGCAGGCTGTGGTAAGCTACCCGCGTTAGTTGCCGCCGCAGAAAGGAACCATGGCCACGATAAACAGCAGGATAATGTGGCCCAGGGCGAGCTACTGCTGTCGGGGTTCATCGCTGAACATCATCTGCCATTATCGGTAAGCGACCATCTCGTACCTTAGTCAAAAAGGTATGCCCAGAATCAGAAGTGGCAACAACCCTAAGTCGGCCAGAACGAGGACTACTAAGACTATTAATGATGTCATAGGAATAGAGGACAGGTTAACAGCGAGTGCACTCATGCGCAATAACCCATTCTCACTGATCGTGGACAAGACAACCGACAGGTCTACTACCAAATATCTGACCATTGTGGCGCGTTTTTGACGACCGAGACGGCAAAACCAGGGACCTGTTCTTGGACCTGGGGAAGGTCAAGGGTGCGACCGCCCATGGCCAGCATGACGCCACCTGGCGTGCTGTCAGTTAACGATGTGCCCCTGAAGAACATGATTGGATTTGCGGCCGACAATACTAGCGTCATGATGGGGTGTCACCAGAGTGTGCAGGCACTGTTTAGGAGAGAACTCCCGCACATCTTGATCATCGGCTGCATATGCCACTCCCTGCACCTGTGCGCCCCCGCAGCGTGCGTGAAGCTGCCTTCATCCATAGAGGATCTAGCCCGGAACGTGTACAGCTATCTCAATAACAGCCCGAAGAGACTCCTCGAGTACCAGGCTGTCCAAGATCTGGCTGACGTCCCAGTCCACAGGCTGCTGTGCCCCTGTAGGACGAGGTGGCTCTCTCTCTCAGGGCGGCGGTGAAGAGGATGTACGAGCATTGGGCAGGCCTACTCCTCTTCTTCCAGCACGCTGTGGACGAGGATCACGTCCACTGCTCACATTTTTCCTGATTTTGAACATTACTTTTCACGCTATATATCACCCAACTCCAAGCCCCTTCATGGGTATTATTTTGTCTCCCAACTGAAAAGTATGCATTTGCAGAGGAAATGACTTGCCACATTACAATCTTGTTCAGCCATTCATGAACATTGCATTAGAAAAAGAAATTCCAAGAAATCGAAAATTACCTTGAACTATACAAATTTACCTAGGTGTCTATCTACCTATCACAATCATGATCAGCTCTCCAAATCACCAGTTCCAGCTTGCAATAGCATTTCATTTAGACATCAACTACCGAACCAGATGATGGCAGCACTACTAATAATCTACAATATGTCGCTATAAGCCTATCACATCACTCCACATCAGTTTATCAAAATTTTGTGTACCTATAATGATTGTCCACTTGCCATCAGTTCAAATGCTTCGGACTCACATATTCATATAGGTAGGTAGTTGGTCCATGCTTTTTGCGATTCCTTTTCAGGTTCTTGCCTTGCCCTCAAACGCACAACTGGCACCATCGTCACCACACTTCTGACTCCTAAAAGTCGTGACGGGGTTCCGGTACGCTATGCGGAACTGCCCCAATTCTATGATATGACTGTTCTGGTTTTTCCATGGGATTCTGTGTATTTCAATGGGATTTGAGTTTACTCATGGGACTATCCCTGGATTGTCCTATGAGCACATGGGATCCCATATGTCCCATGGAGAATAAATGTCAATCCCATGGATTTTTTTTTCTTCACTAGGGGATGCACCTAAAAATAACATTGGGTCCCAAAAAGTCGCTTAGGGGCCCTGAAACTGACGCTGAGGTACAACAATCGCACCAAGGCCCCTGCAAATCACATTGGGGCCCCAAAAATCGCACTGAGACCTCGAAAAAAAAACATATTGGGGCCAAAGTAAGTCGCCCAAGGGCCCCCGAAGATGACGCTGGGCCACCCAAAATCACACCAAGGACCCTGAAAATCACATTGGAGCCCCAAAACGTGGAACAGGTGCCCTTGAAAATGTCACTGAGGACCAGAAAATCGCACGGGACCAGTACAAATCGCATTTGAGGCCCCAAAAGCCGCGCAGACGCCCCTGAACAGGACGTTGGTGCCCCAAAATCGCACTGGGCCATACAAATCACATTGGTGGCGAAAAAAATCCGCACAGGGCTCCTTAAAACGAGGCTGGGCCCACAAAATCGCAACCAAGGCCCCTGAAAAACACATTGCGACCCCAAATCGTTCCAGATCGCCCATGAAAATGATGCTGGGTGCTCCAAAATGTGGGATGGGTCCCTGAAAATACCATTGCGGCCCCGAAAAATTCACGGCAGGGCCCACGCAAATCACGCTATGGCTTCAAAAGGTCGCGCAGGGGCCCCTGGAAATCACACTGGGGCCCAAAAAGTATCCCGTCCGCTGATGGAAAGCCCAGTATAATACCGGAATTCAAACATCACATGGGGAAAGGTAAGTAAGTCAGGCGTGAGTTCCGAATGATTGTGTGAACTGGGCTAATATGAATATGAATCTGCTGCTAACCTTGCGAACGTTCTACTCGGGCCCCCACGAAGTGGGTTTGGTAGCGGGCTTGAAGGTTTCCCTTCACCATTGGTTTACATGCAATTTTACCGTTTTTCTCTACGCTCTCTTGCATGTTTTATGGCAATATAGATCACTTTGACGTATATCAATTGAAATAACTATTCTTCAGCTTCAGAAAAATGTATCCGAAATGACCCAGTAGCAATCTTCCTGCCTAACAATGTGCCGTTTCCGGCAGGCTGACCATCAAGTGCCTCCAAAATAAAGGGATTTTTCCCGATATTGGTAGGCTCCTTCTCCCGTCCGTTTTAGCTGGTGTTGTCACCCCCGTTTGAGAGCGGAAGAAAGGACAGACGGGGGGGGGAGCTAAGTGCGCCATAGCTAATTCCCTTCAGTGGCAGAAGAATTTCCGAAAAATAACCACAGAAGACCGCCTGAAATGATCTGACCGCCCCTAGACCGCAATAGGAGGCCCTCTGTCGTCATAAGAGGTCCCATAGCCGCCACAGGAAGCCAATAGCTGCCACAAGAGGCAGGGACGGATCCAGGAATTGTCATCTGTGGGAGGGGACACGTGCTTTGAGTGTCGCCACCGCGAAAGCAGCTTGAGGGGTGCCTTTCCTGCCGAGAGGCGCCTGTGGCTGAAAAATTCGAGGGTGTTGGGGTGCACTCGAGCCTTCGCGGAGGGACGCGTTTTCCTGGTCGAAGGGACGCCACCTTTCATGGGGGGGGCATGTGCCCCAACTTCCCTCCCTGGATCCGCCACCGACAGGAGGCCCCATATATCACACGTAATTTATATTTGTGTATTTGTGTATATATATATATATATATATATATATGTGTGTGTGTGTGTCTGGTGCATGAATGGTTCAAAAGCAATCTGCACCAGTGGGCCGCAAGACGTTATTGCAAATGATTATGCCCTTTATTTGCATGCTTACGGTTAAGCCTACACATGAATGGATGCACGCGTTTGGTTTGTGGGTGCATATGCAGTCTGTATATATTGGTGGCAAATTGTGAAAATAATTGGTGTGGCAGGGGGTGTTTGTTGATACCCGCTGATGACATCTGTTCCCTATGTCTGTGTGCAGGAATCTAGCTGCATCTGTCATTGAGGATACAAGTCACAAATTGGGAAATTGCATACAAATGGTTACCTTCGACCCAACTGCAGATGTAGCGTCCTGCTTGCGTGGTTCATAAAATTCCCCGAATACGAATATATCGAGTGCGAATATGTTCTTAGTACGATTTTCACGTGTATTTGCGCATATGTATTTCAAGTACGAATGTATCGCGAACTTATAACATAGCCAAGTAACAACGGCAGCAGCACGATGACCTGCGTGGATCGCCAACTGTGGTTGGCGAGACAAAATACAGACATGAACTCACAATATAAGAATCTTTCACCTGTAACTTCGCCTGCTTTCATTCATCACTCGCATCGCAGCCGTAATGTACGAGTGGTCTGCGCACACGTGGTGACCGTCTGTCACAGCTCGGCTTGAACTTGATCCTATGTACTGAACTGGGGCGGCAAGGAAACACACACGCCAGCGGGCAAGGCTACCACTGATGGTGGCCTCAGCTGAGATACCCCTCGCGCAAATGACGTCGCAGGAGCCGACGGGACGGCTTCGGGAACGGACACAGCAACGGCACCATTCGCAACATGATCTAGCCATAATGTGAATGACCTATCAGCGGTCCGCGACCTGGACCGTGCACGCCTGACCCGCTGTCTGCACGATGGTCGCTGGCAGCCGGCGGCTGTTGAAGGCTGACGTCTTCCTATTTATATATTTTATTTATTTATTTCACAATACATGCCCTCCACGTGCGGTGGCTATTATGGACAGTCCTCTGCAATTTGTTTTGAAAATCACATTTTAAAGTCATATTTAGGCAATCCAACATCCGTAGGTTTTCAGTAATCCAATATTAGTGCGTTTAAGTGATTCAACATCGGTAGGTTTTAGGCCGTCCAACATCAGTAGGCTAGGTTAGGTTGTATTAATTTTTATTGATAATTGTATGTTATTTTTCATTATATACCACCACACCCAAAACCTTTTCCCCACACTTCCCATATGTTGTTGAGGTGGGATAGCAGGTACACGTAGTCAATTTTTTTCTCGTTTAAAAAGTTATTTCAATGTTTTTAATATTCTTTTCTTGGACTGATTTCTTAGACAGAGGTACTTGAACTTAAAGTGCTTATATCTTTGGAAGTTTTCATTTTCCAAAGGAATGAGTGTCAAATCAGAAAACACCAGAAAAACAACATTGTGATCAAAAATGGCCCAGGGACTTCTTATGCATGTTTGCCATTTTAATGATGATTATTGGGGTTTTAGGGTGCGTCAACCCCATTGGGTTATATTGCACCCATAACAAGGTTGCCTAAGCACGCGTCAGACTGTCACAAACGAATATAAAACATCGGTAGCTATTAGGGCGCTTGATCTAAGATCTGTGGAAACAAATAATCAGTTAGGCAGGTGCATATATTACGTCAAATCCCATCTCCGCAAGGAAGCATAAAACTGCTCCATTGTGTATAAATCGGTAATAATCTCCCAATAAATCCTTCAACCTCAGAGCATTTGCATCTTATCCGAAGTGGCGCCTACGTTCTTCTGTGCATGCTTGGCACGCCACCAGCACATGGTGCACAGTCAGCGCGGCATTACACCTAACACATTTCGGCCTGTCGTCCCCGCACAATAAATACCTGTGTTGCTAGAGTGTGACCAATTCTGAGACGACAGATGGCTACCTCGTCCCTTCTAGTTTGGCTGAAGGACGAGGGCCACGGAGCTAAGGTTTGATTTGATTTAATTTGTTGAGCTCCACTTGGTCCCATTTGCCCTGCCACTGTCTGAGAATAAATGATGAGATAATTGGGTAGTAGTCACTGGCAGGGAGTGGGAGAACGCGACTCCTTGGCGCTTGTGCTGCACGCCTTGCAGCCCTGTCGGCCAGCTCGTTACCACGGATTCCGACATGTGCTGGAATCCAGCAAAGTATGACCTGTTTTCCCATGCGATGCAGCGAAGTAAGGTGCGATAAAATGTCTCGTACGATGGCATGTTGCTGGTTAAAACTGTGCAGCGCCACAAGACTGCTCAGAGAATCAGTCAAAATAACATGCAAAATATCGTCGTCAACCTCGATGTATGCAAGAGTTTTGCGGATGGCCATCAGCTCCGCAGTGAAGACCGTGGCGTGTGGCGGCATTTTACACAAATCCTATAATTGTTGATGGAAAGAACTAAATATAGGCATCACTCACTTGTTATCTCATGATAACCTCATTCTTTGTCCATTCTGTAAAAAATATAGCCCATAAATGCACCATTTCAGTCAGCAGATCTGACCCAAATCATATATTTACCATACCTTTGACCCTAACTTAGTGTAGCTATAACTTAGTGGTAAATAGGGTCTTATCGTGATTGTTATTTTGGTGCACAAAGAACATATTTTTTTTACCAGCAAGCACAAGCATTGGTTGAAAAGCAAAATAATACCAAAAAGGAGGGCTTTCAATTGGTTCACATACAATAACTAATTATTGAAAGCTTTATAAATTTGCAAGGTAACCTAGCATAAAATTAGCCAGCCTAATCTATGTTCTCAGAGAAAAGTATCAAAATATTGAAATAAAAGGACATAACCTAACCAGGCCTATCCGTCTTTTTTTTTCGTGGAAGAAAAACATTTTCAACATGCAAACAAAGCAAGAAAAACACAACAACATAAAGTTGCAAATGATGTAAACATCACTAATACAACAAGTTTCAGGATTACCCAGGATATTGGCTGGTGGGAATATTATGGTGGGAATAGCTGATGGTAGGAGACATTTGATTATCTGCAAAGAGGCAGGGTTGAGCAGCTCTTTCTTTAGGTTTCTTCTCTGATCAATGTATTTGAAATGCTTGGAGCATGCTCTTGGTTCCCAACATTTGAGAACTTAGACATGTTTTATTGTATGCTAAGATATTTTGCTAAGGCAGAATCCTGATAAAATGGTGTAACCAGATTTCTTCTTTATTAAAGTTGCCTGCCCAGTGCCACCTCTGGTACTGCACAGTAAGGCATGACACCTGAAACAGAGATGTGTTACATTCAAACATTCTATCTAGATGCTGAATTCATACTACAGGAAATCAGACTGCAACTCATGGAAAGTTTCAGGAGGGCATTCATAGCATGACGATTGTATTGTACATAAACGTTCAATTATGCATGTATCGTCAATAATCCATGCAAAAATAATAAAGGAATAATGCACCATGCCCTGGGTCTAGCTGGCCTAGAAAGAGCTATGTTTGCAATTATTTGTATGTCAATGTAGGTAGGTAGGTAGTAGGTACATGTTTGGAAAAATAGGCTGCTCTTGGATTTTTGAATTCAGAACACTATCCTCTCCAGAAAATTGTTTCTTGTGTTCTCATCTAGAGGTTGAATCTCCTAAGTCACCTCCTATGTTTGACAATGAGCTGCTGTGATCAAGTAAAAGTGCTCAAAATTCACCCGAAGTGGGTGCAAATTGAGTGGATGCATAAGGTTTGAACAAAAATATTATCCATACTGGATGACTACAAAATATTCCTCTCAACATGCAATATTACAATGCACAAATCCAACCTTGCCTATGCATGATAAAAATATGTGTCGGAACAAATGTTCACTGGAAAGAACAGGACAAGATTAATAACTCAGTCAGCGGAACATAAATATATTTGCTTGTAGAGGAGGCAAAATAAAAGTAACCATTGCGTATGATTTGAGGAAAGTCGTCTGCAACCATATTGATACCATAATAAAAAACCTTCGGATGACGTCATGTGGGCTTGAAGGAAAACTTCGATCTACCTTCTAGTAAAGATATCTTGCGTTCTACTGATCTTGCGCAGTAGTACCGGGGCGGCAGCAGTACCCTGTTACGGGGATGCTGAAGATTCCCGTAATTCTGAAGATTAACTTTGATAAGTGATAATGAGAAATTTTGTGATTTCTAAGATTGATGTCCACGAAAGTATTCAGGCTGATGGCAGTTGCATTCGAACAGACTGTGGAGGACCATACATTGTCTCACCGGATCCTGATAGCAACACTGTATTTATGTCTGATTCGAAACATGCTGTGAAGATCAGTAATGGCAAGGTCAGTGGTTGGTATACCTATGACGTAAATATCTGCCTGCCTACCTATTGCAGGTGTTCGAAGTGCTCATGCAATTTTTTCAAAATATTTTTCAAATACGGGGCACATGGTGTGCACCAATCAGGGTAGGTAGGGGAAGTGGGTGGGAGCAGAGTGGGAAACTTACTTTCCAGGTTGGGAGTCGGAGCGCATGGCGATTTCTTCCGGAGTACATTTTCATGGACATTATTTTTTTATACATGGAATCTGTTTACCAGCAACCGACCAGAAAAACCTAAATCAGTACCTACATAATATGCATACATAATATCATTCTTATTTTTGGTCAAATAAAATGCCAAAACATGCAAACAAAGAAGTGAACATTGGATGGCACTGCCCGGCAGAGACCCATAATAATCAGAGCTGTTTCGTTTCTTATAACTCACAGGAGAAATGCATTTTCCTTTCACTGTTGGTCTCAGTACAAGGCTAGCCATATGAAAAACAAACAAAAATACTTCACACTTCACCCTCAGCTCAGAGCGCATACCTACCTATGCAGCCAATTTCCCACGTGATACGAACGCAACTCCGCTACCGCACACACCACAGTTGGATGTGATCAAAGCAAAGGATCAGTCAAGGTCTTGTGTTTACTGTTAACTTGTGTGGACACTGTTAACCATGTGTTCAAAGTTGCTAATGGTTATGACGTCATATACAAAATACCTTGCATTGATTGGTTGACAGACAGATTTCAGAACAGAAAATGCTAACGCAGCCAATTTGATTGGTGGCCTCCGGGACTCCGGAGACGTCTCTTAAAACTGTCAGTTTCCAACTATAGGGTGGCAGAAACACAGGTATTCTGAGATGGGGCTCCAGAGCCGGAGAACAGTGTTCTCAGTGCGCATGCGCATCATCTTGCAAGTTGCTGTTTGCGCGTTGTTGTCGGCAATTCCGGTGGTTGATATTGATGGAGTGTGTGAAGCTGTGGTCTGGCTGCTGACTGCTACAAAAAGTGATTGGTTTGAGTGGTGACCGTAAGTGGAATAACCAGCGTTTTTTTGGGTGTCTTTCTGCATTTGTTTTTATTGATATCTTTGTTCCCACATTTGTGTTGGAGTACATGTGAAGCCCATCCTATCCAGTATGAACCTGGAGTGCAAAAATGTTTTCAGAGATAGAATCTCTTAAGAAGTGCCTTAATTCCCACCCTGGGTGGGAGTTATCTGAACACATTCTGTTTCCATAACACTTACATTTGGATGTCTCCCACATCATGTTCACAGCATAAATAACAAAAGATGGTGGTGTTCATAAATGATGGACATTTCTCTACCAAAATATTATGGTCTGATCCCATAGTTCTACCATTTTTTTGTGTACAGAGCTAGCAAAGTCTGCAGGCACCATTTTAGACTTCTGAGAGCAGTTGACTTAAGAAAACCATCAGGAAGTGATCTCCCACATTTGTTTTGCAACCTCACCAGTATTTTTTTAGCAGCTGCTAATAGCTTGCACCACAACAGCTACAGTTAAGTAATCCTGCACAACAACATTTTCGTGTTCAGAATATGGCAGTGATAAATTATTCAAGGAATAGGGTGGAATATGCCACTCACTGAACACTGAATCAACATCCTTTCCAAAGAAGTATCAACATCATGCTTCTTGGTGTGTGCTTGTGAAGTCTTAATGCCATGTTTCTTACAGCATCCTGTTTATAAGTATCATACTTATGCTTAATCATAATGGATCCAGGATCATGATAACTAACATCCCATAGTGCAATTACAGGTAAAAGGAATACCTATCATGTGCTGTACTATGTAATACCAGTTTATAGCATTGACATTTGCATTGCTATCATTGGTATCGGTATTCCCAAATTAGGCACCTCCAAAAAAACACTCAAAACAAGTAGTTATATGTATACAATTGTTTCAAAGCTGGGATTGAAGGACCAAAGTAGTTTATACAGTTTTATTTGCATGACGATTTAGACATCCTGCTATACTTGTTACGACATCTCACACCTAAAGAGAATTCAATATTTTAACACTGGAATATGGCATACCACTACAAAATAATTATTTGTTTTAAAGTTGCTCTTTGCAAGTGGTTAGAGGATTTTCATCAAAGGGAACTGTTTGAATATGGATACCTTGTTTGTTTTTGGGTTCAGTAAACACAGTACAAGTACAATTACTGGTTTGGCCATATGGAAGCAGCAGCAGAGTTATTTGTTTCATGATGTCTTAAGTGTTTGGAAACCCACCTCTTCCCTTACCTACCTACCTAGGTTGGTAGGTACTGTGCTGGGGATCCCTCACATGGGCAGGGGTCCAAGTCAATGCAATGTGTATGAATGTGACTAAGATGATTTGACCACCCATTTTCTGTGCCAATGCTTACTTGTCAGGTTGTGAGCAAAATAACACAAAAAGGCTTTGTGTTAGATAGCATAGCATCAAAAGGAATGTTAAAAATATAATAAAAATACAGTATAAACTAACCTAACCTGGGGAAACCTCCCTTTACAGACCAAAATAAAAAGAAATATAATTATACAAAGTTAAAGCAAGGCATTTTGTGACAAATTTCAAAATTAAGAAAGCCTAACCTAACCTAACATAAGCTGCTTTCAAAGAAAAAAATAAGTTTAATTAAAAAAATTGCATCTTTTTTCAACTTAAAAAAACCTACCATAACCTAACATAACCAAACCCAACCCATTTGTTTGCTTTATGGAGGCAACTGTGTGAAAAACTTGTCTTGTTACCATCCTAAAGCACAATAATACCTGCTTTCTATTGATTTTTATGTCACTGGGGGACATAACAGGATAGGGGTCATGCAGTGTTAAAATAATGGATTTTCGTTAGGTGTGCAATGTCGAAACGAGTACAGTAGGATGTCAAAATTTGTCATGGAATTAGTGTCATTTAAAATACTTTTTGTCCTTCCAGCTCACATTAAAGCCAGTAGTGTACTTATGACTGTACCATGGATGTGCTGCCACGGCCCGCTGGTGGGCTCCCAGGCGTGCCGAGCCGTGTGAGGGGCGCTGCCCTCCTGGCGACGGAGGCGTCGCAGTCGTGCGCCAGCGCCTCAAGCTCGGTGTCCAGTCACGGCCACCAGACGAACCGCCACGACAGCTGTTTCATCTTCGTGGATCCGAAGTGTCCTTCGTGCAGCTCCTTCTTCACGGCACTCATAAGCCCACGTGGCACCACGACCCGACCGCCCCAGAGCACGCAGTCGGCGTCTGTGGACAATTCCTCTTGTCGGGTCTTGAACTGGACGAGGTCGGGGTCCCCCACCGCTGGTCAGCTAGAGCGCACCGCGCCAGTACTCGGGCGAGCACCGGATCCCGCCGCGTGGCCGCGGCAGTGTCGTGTACAGTCAGGCCTGGTCCCTCGTCCGCGACGAAGAGCACGCTGGCACTGGCACGCTCCGCCTCCTCTTCTGCCGCCGTCCGCTCGTCCGCCGGGTTGGAGGCTGTTAGCCGCGACAGGGTGTCCACCACCCGCATCGCGTCGGTGTGGCGCAGCTCCACCCGGTACTGATATGCCGCCAGTTGGAGCGCGTATCGCTGCATACGTCATCATCATCATCATAGCGTTTATTGCAAGCATCTTGCAGTTCTGTTGGACATTTTCTCAGTGGTGCAAAAGCGCTAGGTGCTTGAATCATGGCACCCATCTGAAGGTGTGGATTGGCCATGTAGTATGATCCCCATGTAGCAGGATACGAAGCTTAGTTAGTGGCTGGGATTCTGGCAGAGATGTTGTGAAATGTTGTTGAATAGTTTATTTGGGGGGCCAATGAGATTTGGACAATCTAGAATTAGTTGCCGAATATTTTCGTTTTCGCAGCCGCAAGAACATTCGAGAGATGCACGTTTTTAATTCGAAATAGATGGAAGTTTAGATGAGACATATCAACCCTAAGTCTGGTATGGAGGGATGGAGGGAGTTTCCTTTCTTTGATCCGAAAGAGTAAAATTTTGGTGGACTGGGCACACCGAACTGCTGCGTGATCGCTTTTTAAAGAGATTTGGGGGAGACAGCGACAGCGCTTCCGCTCAGGCTGTTCCAAAGACGTCCGGTAGCTGGGGAGAACGATTTTGTAAAGGATGATGTATGGTTTGCAGCTACTGTGTGATGGCTGGTGTTACGAAATTCCCTACCTATCTCGTGCACACGTGTTTCAGGTAGGATAGTACTGATATAGTTCGGTGTGTTCTGTTTTGAGTCGCTTAATTTATGATAAAGTATCAGCTTGTGTATGCGTCGTCTGGTATGTAGTGAGGTCCATCCTAGTTCGAGTCGATTTTGTCGGTAGATGATCTAAAGAGTGTCGCGGTTACTAGCCGTCCTGCTCGTGCTTGTAGAGTCTCTAGTCGTGGTGCGTCTTGGATTGTAATTTGTCCATCGTAAATAACATCACAGTAGTCAAAGTGAGGTCTGATGTATGTGGTGTATATCTGATCTAGAATCGGTCTGAGTATATATTTTACAATAGGGTACAGTCGACCAAGTGCTCTGCTAACCTTTTTGCAAATTATGTTTATGTGCTCGTGAAAATGAAGATCTTGGGACAGTTTAAGTCCAAGATGGGTATGTGTGTCATGTATTGGTATGCTATCGCCTCCAAATATTAGTGTTGGCGGGCTGTGCTGACGTTTGTGTGAAAATGTTTGTTGAATTGTTTTCGAAGTGTTGAATGTGATTGCCCATTCTGGGCCATATTTATGTATTTCGTCTAAGTCACGTTGCAGTGTCCGTTGCACAGCGTCAATGTTGGCAG
Source organism: Ashinkailepas kermadecensis (assembly GCA_034440615.1). Classification (NCBI taxonomy): domain Eukaryota; kingdom Metazoa; phylum Arthropoda; class Thecostraca; family Neolepadidae; genus Ashinkailepas; species Ashinkailepas kermadecensis. The sequence continues at coordinate 39,298 of JAOTOM010001196.1, forward strand.
TCGTGTGAGAGACATACAGCGAAGTGTCATCAGCGAATAAGGGAATTTCATGTGTTGTACGTTTTTGAAGTTCGTCAAGATACATTAGTGATAAGAAGGGACAGAGCTTGTGGACATCCCGCATTTATAATTTGGGTCGTTGAAAAACCATCACCAATCCGTACTCGTCTTCTGTTTAGTAGATATGATTGTAACCAGTCATGGAGTGAGTCAGTAAGTCCAAATTGGTTTTTGCATTTGAAGAGGAGCTGAGCCCTTTGTGCCAGATCTTATCAAAGTCGCGAGAAATATCGAGATAGATGGCAGTAAAATCATGTCCAGAGTCCAGCGATTTGTACAGGTAGTGCGTCAGGTACAGCAGCTGCTTTTCTGTGCTATGGCTGCGACGATACACATTCTGTTTATCTGTAAGTAGATAATGTTAAGTAAGATGGCAGTAGATATGTCTATAGACAATTTTCTTGAATATTTTTGACAATGCTGAGAGAATACTTACGGGACGATAGCAAGTGTAGTCTGATGTTTGTATATCTGATGTACAGAACCCTTTGTGTTTGTATATTGGTCTAATGTCTGCTTCCTTGAATCTGCTTCCTTGAACCTTCTGTAAGTGATTTATTGAATAACCTTGAGAGAGGTTCTGAGATCATAATGGCTGCTTGGTTGGCTGGTTATTTGAATTTTAGGGCGCATCGACCAGGTTTGGTCATTTAGCGCGGTCCTTCGAGCGGTGGTATCGTATCTTCTCTGATTAGTCCTGCTTAGGCATGCAGTGTTTGGTTATATTTGCAGGTGTCATACTTATGATCTATGAGCTTTTGCACTTGCCATTGTATGTTTTTTTATGTTTAAAAAAAAATTGTCTATTCATGCTAGTCACAGAGTTCCATTGATATCTCCAAAGGTCCCAGTTACTATCTTTGTTGCTTTGCCTCCCATGCCGGAATAGTCTGTCTCGTTTTCTAATATGACGTTTGAGCTGACCTGTTAACCACGGTTTTTGACGTGGCCTTTGTGGTACAATTTGTATGGGAATACATGACTTGCCAGCGGTTAGAATGGCAGATATGTACTGGTCAGTTGCAGTGCCCAAGTCATTGTCCAAGAATTTATCCCAATTCGTGTTTTGTAGCAGTGTAGTTAGTCGTGCTGGGTCTAGTCTTGTGTAATCCCATATGAAAAGGCAACATATGCGCAGGGTGGATTCCTGAATTTTAACTTTGGCCCAAATCCATTCCTCGCCCTCTATTTCTAATTCACTGAGCCTTTTGATCGACAGTGATGCATCTGCATATATTGCAACACCGCCCAATTGTCTATTCCTATGGCGTAATAATACATGATATCCGTTAAGCTGGTACATAGATGGATTGATTGTTTCATCTAGTTTAGTTTCAGTTAAACCTAGGATCTTAATACGGTTATTTTCAACCAATTGCTGCAGTTCATCTTGCTTGTTTCCTGCATTAATACTGTTAATATTTAGGTGAGAAATATTCAATTTCCGTGGTAACATAGGTGCCCCTCTATTTTTTTTACTATTGATTGTATTCTTATTTAGTGCTACCTTGTACGTGGAAGTGGTGTGAGAAGTTTGAAGTGAATGTAGAAGACTGCAGTTAGGCACGGTCCATGTGGAAGTGGGTGAGGTGGTAGGCAAGTATAGGATAGCAAGACGATTACCAGCCGTTGGGTGCGTATGGCTAAGATCAGTTCCCGAGCGAGGTGTGTGGTTCTGATAGGACGACACGTCCGGTCGTGTAGTGACTCGCAGCCTCAAATAAGGTGTTTGCAGCTGAAGGTGCCGGCTGGGACGCGACACCATGCTCCGTTGAGCGGCGGCGAAACCCAGACACATTAGTGTTCGTGGCAGTGGCAAGTGACACCAGGTCATTACTATTGTCATAATCCATAGACTAGGACACCCTATTATCGAAAGCAAGTCTACATAGGACTCAATTTGACTCGCACAATGTCAGAGACTAGCCGATGCATTCCGAGGTCGAGACATGACACACATAGGCATACCAGGGCACAGCAGGTAAGACGAACATGTGTACACACATTCGTGCAACAGAGTTATCCTTCATAATTAAACATAGCACTCATGTAATATATAATATAAGCACTCGTGTAATATATACGTGCCGCGGCCAGGCACGGCAGCTCCCGGTCCGGGCTCAACATCCGTGACAGAGTCCTGTTGTCCACCACCAGTGTGAAAGGCCGCCCGAAGGTAAACTGGTGGAAACGTTTCACCGCGAAGGACACGGCCAGTGCCTCCTCCACCTGGGCGCACTCGCGCTCAGTGGGGCTCAGGGTCCGGGAAGTGTATTGCACTGGTCGTTCCATCCCGTCCGACATCGCCTGGAGCAGGGCCGCTCTCAGGCCGGGCGAGCTGGCGTCTGCGACCAGTCGCAGAGGCAGAGCCAGATCGTACCGCATCAGAACGGGTGCTGTTACCAGCATCTCTTTAACACGGGTCACGGCCGCTAAGCAGTCTTCGGTCAATCTCCACTTCACGTCCTTCAGCAGAGCGTATAGCGGAGCCAGCACCGTCGCCAGGTATGGCAACAGCTGCTGGTAATAGCTCATGAAGACGATGAGAGACTTCAGCTGGTGGACGTTTTGCGGTTCCCGTGCCAGTTTGATGGCGCTGGTCTTCTCCACCAGAGGGCGCAGTCCTGATGCCGGCACCTTCCACCAGAGGTACACCACCTCCTTCAAGTCAAATTCGCACTTTTCCATGCTGAGCCGCATTCCATCGTCCTCCAGTCGTGTTATGACCCCGTCCAACCGCTGAAGTAGCTCACGGTCATTGTTTGCCGTGACGAGGATGTCGTCGAGGTAGCACACAACCTCGGGGAGACCATCCAGCACACGGTCCATGATGACCTGAAACACCGCCCCACAGACGCTGATGCCGTAGGGCAGTCTGTCCATACGGAACGCACCCCGGTGCGTGGTGACTGTCGTCACGTCCTTGGATTTGTCGTCCGGCTTGGCAAACTTCTTGCCCTTGATGCTGGCAAAGAGCACATCTGATGTGGCACGGGTACTTCACTCGCTCCAGCTGCGGGTTGACTGTGATCCCGTAGTCTGCACACAGTCGCAGTCCATCTTACTTGGGGATGGCCACCAGAGGTGTGCCCCAGCCAGAGAAGTCATCAGGCTGCACCTTCTCTGCTATGCCCTGGATAACCCATCTGTCCAGCTCGCGCTAGATGGCATCCTGAAGGGCGAAGGGAACAGGCCGGGTCCCCCAGTACACTGGCTGGGCTCCACCCTGGTGGGGATCCTGCCAAACTCCTCCCCGGACACACTGGTGTCGGTCAATCATCTGTTGTGGCATCAGCAGCCTGGACATCACTGAGCAAATCGCAGCTGGAGCCAGTAGAGTAAAAATGTTTCATTTTTTAATGTCACATAACCTTGCCTAACCTAGCTTAATTGGTAAATTCTTAGCTTAAGGTAACTTTTGATTCTCTTGACTTTTTAAACGCAAAATAACCCAATTGGGGTTGACGCACCCTAAAACCCTAATAAATAACCCTTGACTTTTTAAATATGATGTTCATGAACATGATTAAGACTATGTGACCAGCAATTTTTTCCCTGCAAATGCTTACTTTTCAGTAGACTGCAGTCAATACAGTTGATGATGTCATAACCATTTGAGGGTGTTATAGGCATGCCACAGAGGGAATAAAAAATCCGAGTTCTTGCTGGGGTGGCTTTATGAACCAGGGTTCTATTGCTAAGCAGAGCTTGTTGCATGAACCCTGGTCCCACCACCCGGTCCATGAATTCCAGTTCAATGGCAGAATTTTGACCGAAAGTTTAACGTGCTGTCAATGCACCGACACGGCCGCCCAGTAGCTCGTCCCTGGCCTTACCGGGCCAGCTGCCAACTGACCATCCCAGCCAGGGGCTAAATGCGAGCGCGCGTAGCCACTCGAACCCTGTTTTGCCAGGACCCAGCGCTCTAGCCAACTGAGCTACTGGGGCCGCACCGGGGAATGTGCTGTGATACTGTATTTTGCAAACTAGAGCTGCAAGGACTTCACATTCCTTAATGGGATGGCCTGGGCTATGGCTCCTTTGTTTCTTCCTCGCTGGTGTTGTCAGACTGACTAGTATTGTGATCAGGCTGTGGTTTATATAGCTTTGATGCTTCAAGAATGAAGCATCAAAGCCTCCGAACCTCCTGGTCCTGGAATTCCTTCAGGAATAAGTAACATCCAAGATACTGCCTCAAATATCTGGACTGCACGCTCTGAGTGACACCATGGTTTATGACAAACTGAGAACTTGCATGATTGTCCAAAAGTCATAAAGTCATAAAGTCATAAAGTATTAAGGCTTAATAAGAGCCACAGGGGCCCATCTGGGTTAAGCCTATCTAGAAAAGGTACTAGAATGTACATACTCCCACCCCAATCAATCCCTTATCCCAAGTTCCGAGGAAGCTATATATCCCAGCCCATCTAACACCACTCACTTGCTACCGCCTAACACCCTCAATAATCACAAGCTCCTCCCATCACACCCATCGTGCCACCATAGACAACCTCATCAGCATCACATCCCGAAGGAAGGTGCCGAATCCACTGCTAGGCACATCCCACAGAAATTCATAAAGCGTTCAGACTTAATAAGAGACTCACGTGCTATTGCATAATACACTCAACAATTACAAACTCCTCCCATCATACACATTGTGCTACCATAGACAATCTCATCAGTATCACATCCCGAAGGAAGGTGCTGAATCCACTGCTAGGTACACCCTATATAAAGTTATAAAGCATTTAGACTTAATAAGAGACTCACTTGCTATTCCATAACACAGTCAACAATTACAAACTCCTCCCAACTCCCACTCCTCCCTGTCGATCAACCTTCCCTGGAATACAGAAAAACAATCCCCCTATTCTTATAATGATTGTCTATGCCGTTTTTAAAGATGTTCAGTGTGTTGCTACTGACAATGGTTCCTGGCAGCTGGTTCCAGTGTTCTACTACCCTGTTGGTGAAGAAAGACTGTCTTAACCTTGTCCTGCTGTGATTAACTTTAATTTTGAATTGATGACCTCTAATTGCATCATTTCTGTTAAATTCAAACATTTCCCTGAGATATCCCTGTTCCTGACCATGAACAAATTTAAAAACCTCGATGAGATCTCCTCTCAGCCTTCTATATCTAAGTGAAAACATGTTCAATTTCTTCAGTCTTTCCTCATATTCCAGGTTGCCTATACCATTAACCATTTTTGTTGCCCTCTTTTGTACTCTCTCTAAAAGCCAACAATCTTTCTCATAACTAGGGGACCAAGCTTGGACACAGTATTCCAAATGTGGCCTGACATATGCACAGTAAAGCTTCCTGATGACCTCCTCACTTTTGTATGACACATTCCTCTGTATTGCCCCAAGCATTCTTAGTGCCTTCTTCCTGGCTTCTTTGGTCTGTTCTGATGCCCCCAATTTTGTGTTCAAAATAACACCTAAGTCCTTCTCCTGCTCAGTCACAGATAGTACTTGGCCACCCATCAAGTATGGAGCCTTCATATGCTGCCTACCTACATGCATGACTTTGCACTTATCAAAATTAAACTTCATTTGCCATTTTTCGGACCACTTCACTAGCTCGTCTAAGTCTTTCTGCAGCAAAACCTGCTCATTTTGCCCTGTTATTGCCCTAAAGATCTTCAAATCATCCGCAAATTTCAAAACCTTACTGCTTAGGCCACATTCAATGCTATTCACATATATAATGAACAATAGTGGCCCCAGTACCGACCCCTGGGGGACTCCACTAAGAACATTTTGCCATGATGACTTTGTACCATTTAGCATCACTCTCTGCTGTCTATCTGAAAGCCACAACTCTATCCATTTTAGGATGCTACCTGCAATACCATGGACCTGAAGCTGCATCATTAACCGTTTATGGGGTACCTTGTCAAAGGCCTTACTAAAGTCAAGATATGCTACATCAACCTGATTTCCCTGATCAAATTGTTCTGTAGCAAAATTCAAAAAGTCCAAGAGATTTGTGAGGCACGATCGCCCTTTTCTAAACCCATGTTGAGTATCTTGAATCAATTTGTTTCCTTCCAGAAAACTAACTATTCTATCCTTGATAATTGATTCGAGTACCTTGCAGACTAGGGATGTGAGGCTTACTGGCCTATAGTTTTCAACTTTCCCTCTTTCTCCTTTCTTGAAAATAGGAACTACATTTGCCCTTTTCCAATCTGTTGGAATTTCATTTTGCGAAACTGATCTACAAAATATTATACTAAGTGGAATTGCCACTTCCTTTTCAGCTTCCCGCAATACCCTAGCATAAATTCCATCGGGTCCTGCTGCCTTGTTTGTCTTTATTTTTCTGATATAATTGAAAACAATATCACTATCAATGAAATCAACATCGTGTATCTGATCACCTGTCACTGAACTGTGGTTCACGGTTGGCAGATTAGTCACATCCTCCACTGTAAACACTGATTTAAACTGCTTGCTCAGCTCCTCAACCATCTCGCTATCCTCACTCAATATAGTCCCATTTACATCCAGTGGACCAATTGTGCTTGAAACTTTACTTAGCTTGTAGAAACTAAAGAACTTTTTACTGTCCCCATTACAGTTCCTAGCCAAATCCAATTCTTTTGCTCGCTTTGCTGCTCTGATTTTCTGCTTCACAGCATCTCTAGATTTTTGATACGACCTTAGATTTACGATATTTGAAGCCTCCTTAAATACTCTAAATGCTCCTTTCTTAGCCTTAATTGCTTTCATCACATCTGGTGTAAGCCATGCTGGCTTTCCTACCCTTCTTTTGCGCCTTTGCTTTTGGGGGACATGTCTAATCTGAATTTCCCTCAAGTAGGATTTGAACTTTTCCCACATTTCACAGGCATTTAAATCAAAGAATTCTTCTTCCCATTTTATGGCACTTAAAGCCTCTCTCATGCAGGCAAAGTCTGCCCTGTTAAAATTTGGAATCTTTGCCAAATTATCCTTGATTGTCCCTGATACCTGTGCCTTGAATCTCACTATGTTATGGTCACTTCTTCCCAGAGTTTCTCCTACAGTCAAGTCTTGAACTAAATCACTTAAATCTGAGAAGACAAGGTCCAAGAATGAGCCCTGCCTGGTTGGTTCCATTACAAACTGGTGTAAGAACAAGTCCTCTTCAAGGCATTTCCTAAACAGTTTACATGATGGGGAGCCAACACCAACATTTTCATATCCTTTTAGATTAAAGTCACCAAGAATAAGGCATTTCCTCTGAAAGTTTCTACTGATTTCCTCACAAATCACCTTATCAAGCTCCAGTTGCTGAGAATGTGGCAAGGTTCCTGATCGATACAAAGCTCCTATCCTCAGTTTATTGTTGTTGCCTTTTCCCACAGCAACATCAAGCCAAATGGACTCCACAGACACATTTTTCACCCCATCTACTACTTTTTGAGAACTGTATAAGCTATTCACATAGAGCATTACACCACCCCCTTTCACTGCTGGACCCCTATTGCATGAAAACATATTGTATCCCTGGATCTCATAGTCCTGCAAGTTATCCCCAAAATATCCCTCACTGACCCATGCCTCAGTAATGCAAACAAAATCTGGTTTCTCCTCAGCAACATAACACTTGAACTCATCAAATTTGGATCGAATGCTCTGAGCATTAAGCATCATACACTTAACAAAAGTTCCATGACCATCTTTGGCTTTTTTATGTTGAGTAGCTCTATCATCTCTGGATGAGCCACCACTCTGCCCCCTTGATCTACTGCTACCCCTATTTGCTGACTGTGAGGTTCTATTGCCTATGCTGTCACTATTGACATATCCCTGAGATGGCAATGCCAATTCTTCCCTCCCCACCCCATTATCTAGTTTCCCTGAAGGACATGTTCGTATACTTTGCCTAACACTTGCACCCCCTCCTCAGAGAAGTGCAAGCCATCCCTCTGATAGAGGTCAGATGAGCCATAAAACCTGCACCACTTGTCAACAAAAGTCAAACCTAACTCATTGCAAAGCCTACCTACCCTGGCATTGGCTGCCAGTGCCCTAGAGCTCCACTCAGGGGAGACTCCAGCCCGAGATTCAGCGTTCAAAAAGAACGCTGAATAATTGTGTGAGGCACTGGAGCACAGCAGAAGTCATCTTTACACTGATAACATAGTTGGCTCAATTTGACTTGACTGCTGACATTGCTGCTTCAATTCAGACTTCTAGAACTACATATAATTGTTATATACTAAATCATTATAAGAACCTGACCTAGACTAATATAATGTAGCATAATAAATATAATGTAGGATTACATAGCCTAACCTGGAACAACCATAATTTCTCCCAAAATTTATCTGATATGGCACCATCAAATCTTAATGACATCATTAGCTCTGCCATTAGCCCTAACTACATTGCAAAGAACTTCTGGCTTTGATCAACATTTCCAGTAACATTGTCATTGGAAGTGTCTGGTGTCAGGAATGAATTTGGAATTTAGCCATAAACATGATGTTTTAAACATGATAGTGTTGAATTGATTGCAAGAAGCATTTAATTTTTTTCTTTATCACATCTGTGACACACCAGGCATGGATAATAATTCGTTACTGGCTATATTTACACAGTGCACATTATGATTAATAATTTCTTTGCCAACTGAAAAGTAGACATTTGCAGAGAAAATGGTTGGTCCCATCACATTAATCATATTGATTAACATGGTATTAAATGTTTTATGAAGAATACAAAATGACCTTGAACTGCAAAAATACTGTCTAATCTCCCTTTGGAGAAAAATCTCACGAACAGAATTGGAAAAACTTGAAACAGTGAACTTTTATATTTTATAAATAATAAAAAAAAACAACCCATCCTTACCTAACCTAACAAAACCTTCCTTTGAAGAAAACCGTTTTTTAATTAAATCAAAAATCTAAACTAATCTAACATAACCAGACCTAACCAATTTGTTAGCTTTATGGAGGCAAAATTGTGTAAAACATGTCTAGTGAACACCTTAATGCACAATAATACCCAGAATTTGTGTAGAAGCCAACACCTAAGAGCAGTTTGTTTGATCTTGAACACAATTTGAGCTTATTGAATTGATGTTCGTGAGATATGAATGCATTGGTATATGTCATTGCATCCTGTTTTATAATATTATATTCGTACATAGTTACTATGAAAATATTTTGGTAAAATTTGGACGCATGTTTCAGGCAATCACTTGCTTCAAGATATCTGACTACAGCAAACACTCAGATGAAGATGATTTGGTATCAATTGAATGGCTTCCAGACCGCCAAGCTCTCCTTATTGTTACAAGGCGAGGAAATTTCTTTCTTTGTCATGGTGTGGAAGAGGTAAGTACAAGGGCATCATACATCTGATCAGTGTCTAGGTTCAGACTTTGTGATGGCTAAATTGTGGCAAATTTACAGTTGAAGGTAATTTTTTTAATTCCTAAAATTTATTTTTTCAATGCAATGTTTAAGGATGTGGTTAACATGAAGCAACCACTTATTTACTCTGTAAATGTAATGTAAATGTAAACATAGTTTTCAGTTGACAGGTAAGATATAACCAAATAAGGGGCTTGGAGTTGGGCGGTATAGCATACAAAAATAATGTTTAAATGGATAAAAAGTAGCCTGACCTAACCTAGCCTAACTTTCCATGCAAGAAAACAACCTTTAACCCTCAGCATCTTTCAGTCAGATCCTCACATCCTGTCTTGGGACCCTTTTATGCCCCTCTAATCTCCAAACTAAGCATTGCACTAAAACGGAAGTAGTGTGATCAGAAATGGCTCGACGAGTATGGTCCGGAACCACATTCAATCTTTCCCTCAAAAAGTGATGTCACTAGGGGAGGTCTATTGGATCATACCCAACATCATGTTTTTGACTCCGAGTTCACTTTTTGGGTAGATTTTAAAGACAACAATTATTTGGAATCAGAACAGATGGTCAAATCGACCATGATTCCACAATATTTGCCCACCCAAAAATGAACATTTTAAGTTTGGGAAATTTGTCAAAATATGGAGTTTTCAATTTTGTTAAATTTTCTTTTTCTAATGGGTAGAGCACACTGGGAGGTGTTGTTTTAATCCACCCCATCTTGGAAGGTCATTATGCACCCCCTAAAGGTTTCCTGCAGATTGTGAGATAAAAAAAACAGGGCATGGCAACATACCGAAATTTGACATTTCGGTATGCTGCCACAAATTTGGCATATTGTGTAAAATATTGAGGTCAGGTCATCTACGGTCAACGAGTTATTCAAGATCAAGTGAGGCCACCTCCAAAAAAAGTTAAACCAGTTGTCACGCTTTAAGGGGTAAAGCTATTTGAATGAAACTTTCAGCGTTTGCTTATCTTTAGCGATGCAACAAAACCGACCAAAGGAATTTTTGATTTGTTTCTACATTTTGTATGATGCATTAGTTTTCCATATTTGCCCATTCAGGATAAAATGTAGGATTTTTCCTAAAATAAGCATTTCATGAGGGCAAGCTGACTTAAAACGACGTTTTGCGGGCGACCTATTTAGGAGAAAAAGGAAAAAATGCCAAAAAATTGACAACTCAAAATGTTTGGAAAAAAGTTGATTTTTTTCGGGTTAAAAAATGTTTAGGACGATAATCGATTTCGTCTTCATTTTCCGATCAAAAGTAATTTTTATTTGTAAAATTTCCCCTAAAATGAACTCCCCAGAGCCAAAAAAATGATGGCCATCATGATCACTACTAGTGATCGTCACACCTAGTGACGTCATTTTATTTTAGGGGGTACAATTTTGGGTGTGGTTTCTGGCCCTACTCCTCGAGCGCTTTCCGATGGCACCACCTTCGTTTTTGTGTAACACTTAGTTTGGAAATTAGAGGGGGATGGGTATATATGGATCCCCTGGACAGGATGTGAGGATCTGACTGGAAAGACGGCAGGTTAAGACAACTTTCCGTCATAAAAGTCTTTGCTTTTGCCAGAATCTTTGATGTTGGTTCTAAGGGACCTGAACATTTGCGTACAACGTGTCAAATTGATGTGGGAAAAGGTATGCCGATTTTCGGCACACCGCCACACGCCACTTCTTCAATATCCGCGGAAAACCTTCTGGAGGGGAGGGGACGTAAAACTGCCCCCCGAGACGGGCAGGTTAAAAATGGTAAAGTTTGTAACACTTTTTTCTCCCAACTTTTTAAATCAAAATTTAATGAAACCTAACCTAGTCTGACCTGTTGTTTTGAGAAGAAAAACAAAATTGTGAAGAATTTTGCAAGCAAAAAAAAGAAGAAAACTTCTCATACTTGAGAGGAAGGCTTAACCTAACCTAACCAAACCTAACATCTTTATTTTCTTCATGGAGCTAAAATATGTGTAAAACTTATATGCCTTAAACTGTAATAATGCCTAATTTGTAACACTGGTTATACACCATACATGTGGTGTATAACCCTGTGGTCGTGCACCATGTATATCATGTGTGACCTGAGTGATTATGCTCCATGCATATGATGTGTAACCTTGGAAGTTATTCCCGATATGTATGACACCTAGTTATACACACCAGGGCAGTTCCAGAAATTGTTATCAGGGGAGGAACACTTGTGTGTTATAATGATGTTTAATATTTATGTGGGCAGGTGGAGCTGGTGGCCTCTATATCAGACAACCTGCAGGCACTGGCATGGAGTCCTGACCTCGAGCTGGCTGCACTGGTGTCTGGTGGACCCGCCCTCCTGATGATCACAGCCGATTTTGAGCCCATCCTAGATGTGCCAATCTTCACAGAGGAGTTTGGGAACAGTAAGTATACAAGGCATTAATTGCTTATGTAATCTGCATAGCTGCTGTTGGTAGCAAGATCATTACGGGCGTGACTCCGGGGTCATGATATTCACTGCCCAGGACAGGACCAAGGCTTGGACAGTACCAAAATCCATGTGGGTTTCATCTCATAAACCAACTAATTTGTGCTTAAGGTTCCCTAGTTGCAGCTACCCAGCTCAGATTAGACCATGAGTGCGCCACATTTGTTTGGGTAAAAGGGTAGATAACCTGGATATTTTTCTAGCATAACATTAACTGTATGTATGCTGCACATGGTGATAACGGGCTTAGCAATCCGAATATACCCTGAACCAAAGGCCAAAGTTTGCCTTGCCACAATTATTCAAACTCTGGTCACGATTTCTCATTCTTAATGTTTCGAATTTTCGGGTGGGAAGTAAGTGTCGAGATAGTAGTTAAGTGTCACCTCGATTAACTGAACCACAACTTATGTTTCGAAAATTCAACATGACGTGTATGCTTACCAGTAGAAGACCCCTTGGAAAACACCACCTTTTTGGATGAACTACCAGGAATTATCAGAAGCACATTGGAGACCTAGCGAGCACACCCATTACACTCTCCCGCTCTTCCACTCACGCTCTAGATGTACAACGATCTCTCATATATTATCGTATTCTGTAGTCACTCAGCAATATTCGGATGCACTTTTTTCCTTTTTGAATGTAGCAATGTTTGTGATACTGGTTTGATGTTTGATGTTTTGTTGTTGATGGGCACAGCCTGAAGCTGCGTGTGATCTGCAGTGGAGCCTGTGACCGTGGGCTGGGGGCGGAAGGAGACGCAGTTTCATGGCTCGGCTGGTAAAGTAGCAGCGGTGGCAACCAGCCGGGACGACACCGCTCACACTGAACTGTGGGATGACGGTCGGCCGCGCGTCACGTGGCGGGCAGACGGCCAGGTGCTGGCAGTCGGTGCCGTCTGCCCCGCAACAGGTGGGTGTCTGCACCTATCAGAGGGAGGTAGACGGTACCTGGCAATGAACTGAGAAGCTGAGCACTCAGGGAAAATGCATGCTCTCAATAGGCGTACAATATTGCAACATGATCTGCACCAGTTGCCAATGCGTGATGCCGTCCCGTTAGCTAAATTGGCTGAGTGTTATCCGGTATTGGCATTGATTTGCCACATTGGCTGGCATTTGACTCCTGGCTACGTTCGGCTGGTAGGTAAGATCCGATGAGGTCGGCGGTGCCACAGCATTTAGGTTGTGTCATAGCTTTGACGACACTCTTTGTGCTAAAATTCTGCTATTGGCATGAAGTGGATGGTTCAAGGTCTGTCTATGTAGGGCTCTCTCCTCACTGTCCGACCCTTTTTCGTGGAGCTATTTTTCCAAACATTGAATAAAGTTGAATAGTGAACAGCTGGCCAAACGCATCATGTCAGTAGCTGATCATTTATGCAGTGCCAGCGATCTGTGGTGACAGTTGGTGGCGCGCATTGAGGACGCAGTGGGGCCGTGGCGTGATTTGAGCCGTTGTGTGTGGCTGCTCAGGCGGCAGGCGGTTCGTGGTGTTCGCTCGTGACGGAAGTCGACTGTCAACCTCTGAGTTGGTGGCCGGCTTGGGTCAGAGTCTGGCGTGGCGGGCGTCCAGTCCGCTGATCGCCGCCGTTCAGCGGCTACCAAACAAGCTACAGACCATCTTTTTCGAGAAGAACGGCCTGCGGCATGGCGAGTTCACCCTGTCGTTCCCGCCTCCGGACACTGTTCACGTGAGTGGCGCGGTCGTTCGACACTCCCCTGCCGATAATCCATTGTGCCTTTCCTCGGTCATTATCTTGGATGGAGAACGAAGCGTTGGTTTCAATACGGCTGCAAATGCACGTGAAATTTTCATTACTTCTGAAAATGGAGTTAACACAAGGAAGAAAATATAATTGAACCATAGTTCGGTCAATCTAACTTTTCATAGACGGAATGGGATGGAGGTGTGGGGGCGGGGGAGGTAGAGTTGATTGCACATGCGAACTGTTCTCACGCAACCAAATCACAGGAGCGATGGCAGTTCCATTGCTGTTCCATTGCCTTTACCTCCTGAGGAAGCCTATCTTGTGACGACCCAACTGTCTTGTTCCATTGCTCTCGGGGTGGGGGTCACGGGCGAAAGTCGGGTGAAATAATTCCCATTTCTACTCAGCTAGGAGTTAGTTATTGGGGTTTAGGGGCGCATCGACTACAGAGGTTCGTAGCACGACGCCGTTCACGATGTCGTGACGATGCAACGCCGTTCACATCGTCAGTCATACCGAAGTATCCAAGCGAAGGCTATTCGAGACGACGTACTATGCAATGCATTGTCGAACCCCTAATGCTCAAAGCGTACAGTGGAATCGTCCTAATTTTACCACTGACTACCTACCCGGCATGACATTAGTCATGCACATACACTACAGAAACTCTTGTCACGTGATCGTTGTATAGAAAATAATCAAATGGTGAACAATAAATGCAAACCGATCGTCATGAGTGCTGTACCTCAAAGTCCGGAAAATGGATCAATCAAAGAATGAACCGAACCCCAGATATTGGCATGACGTTTTTCACGCAGTGCAGTCACTAAGTGTAGGCTGTTTTATTGTTAGCTGGTGTCTGATGTAGGTTACTTTTGTGGGCGTTAAACTGTGTTTTGTGCTGACATTCTGACATGGTGGCCGGTGTGGGATGTGTGAGCGTGTGTATTCTGACGTTTGTCTAGGTGCGGGAGTTGCTGTGGAGTCCTGTCTCGGACGTGCTGGCCGTCTGGTTGGAGGCAGGCGCCGCCGATGCCGTGGTGTCCCGCGTCCAGCTGTGGACCACCGGCAACTACCACTGGTACTGCAAGCAAGAACATGTGTTCCCCGCTCAGGACTGGGTTATGGCTGTCTGTTGGCACCCAGGCACCGACTGCAGGTTAGACCTAGCATTATGAAGGTTGACTTTAGACCATGTCATGAGATGCTTGCCTTACGAACAGTACGGGCGCCATTATACGCCAGTTAAATTCGATACTGATGTCGTGAGGCGAGAATAAGGACTGTAACATGACAGCATGAAGGCAAGGTAAGGTTAGTGGCGCCACAGGTAGGAACAGATAAGATCAGTGCTGACATCACGGTGTATGCAGAGCGAAGGTCAGTGGCAGTGTCGCTGGGCGGAGGTGCAGCGAACGCCAGTTTTAACGCTATCTGCGACCGTGGCGAAGGTCAGAGATAATTTTGCCTTGGAAAATTTGAGGGGTGGGCCCGTCAGCAATGTCTCAGGTTAATTATACTCTGTAGTATTTCCAAATCCAGATTCAGATCCAATTTCTTTGGCTGCTCGGTAAGCCCTAAATCCCAAATATATGCACTGTATTTAATGTTTACTTCATTTAAATGTGGAAGCGACCAGCGCCTATCGCCTGTAGGCGCCTATCGCCTATCGCCCATGACCAATGCGGACATGGAGCCGTTGACATCAGCGTGGTGTGTGGCCGGCGGCAGGCTGTTGGTGGCGACACGCCAGGGCCGCCTGCTGCAGCTCTCCTACCAGTGGCAGTCGGCGTGCGCGGCCGGCTCTGCCACGGCTGCCGTGGTGGACGGCTGCCGTGTGCTGGTGACGCCTCTGGCCGTCAGCACCGTGCCGCCGCCCATGTCCGACCACCAGCTGCACCTGCCGGCGGCCGTCAGCGCGCTGTGCCGCGGCCCACCCGACACCAGCCGCCACATGTGGGTCGTCACCAGCGACCAGCGTCTGCATGCCTTCAGACAGCGTGAGTGGTGTCGGCTGTACACACCGCGAGTGGTACCAAATTCCAGTAGTGTGAGTGACCTTCAGGGTGTCTGAGTGGAGATACTCTCGCACTCGCACTCGGGGTAATGTGTCATGGACGTATTCTTGTCTTCGAAATTTAGTAGGACAAGTTCCATCTGCAGATTACACATTTCGCCTGTTCTGAGATCTAGGGGACATGCATTGCAAAACGTTTCCTTGCCACGTATTCTTTTGGGGAGGCGTGGGGAAATGTATCCTTTCGAAATATTACGAGCGACGTGTTTCCAGCCCTCTAAAGGAAGCACCGATATTGTGTGGTGCCCCGCCGGCACCACACAAGCGGCTTCTCCATTCCACTTTAGTAGTCATGTCGTCTCGTGGTACCGTTTGGTAGCTGGCATCTGATGTCTCGGCCGCTGTCTGATGTCTCGACTGCCGTCTGGTGTGTTGGCCGCTGTCTGATGTCTCGACTGCCGTCTGGTGTGTTGGCCGCTGTCTGATGTCTCGACTGTCGTCTGGTGTGTTGGCCGCTGTCTGATGTCTCGACTGTCGTCTGGTGTGTTGGCCGCTGTCTGATGTCTCGACTGTCGTCTGGTGTGTTGGCCGCTGTCTGATGTCTCGACTGTCGTCTGGTGTGTTGGCCGCTGTCTGATGTCTCGGCTGCCGTCTGGTGTGTTGGCCGCTGTCTGATGTCTCGACTGCCGTCTGGTGTGTTGGCCGCTGTCTGATGTCTCGGCTGCCGTCTGGTGTGTTGGCCGCTGTCTGATGTCTGGACTGCCGTCTGGTGTGTTGGCCGCTGTCTGATGTCTGGACTGCCGTCTGGTGTGTTGGCCGCTGTCTGATGTCTCGACTGCCGTCTGGTGTGTTGGCCGCTGTCTGATGTCTCGACTGCCGTCTGATGTCTTGGCCGCTGTCTGATGTCTGGACTGCCGTCTGGTGTGTTGGCCGCTGTCTGATGTCTGGGCTGCCGTCTGGTGTGTTGGCCGCTGTCTGATGTCTCGGCTGCCGTCTGGTGTGTTGGCCGCTGTCTGATGTCTCGACTGCCGTCTGGTGTGTTGGCCGCTGTCTGATGTCTCGACTGTCGTCTGGTGTGTTGGCCGCTGTCTGATGTCTCGGCTGCCGTCTGGTGTCTCGGCCGCTGTCTGATGTCTGGACTGCCGTCTGGTGTGTTGGCCGCTGTCTGATGTCTGGACTGCCGTCTGGTGTGTTGGCCGCTGTCTGATGTATCGGCCGCTGTCTGATGTATTGGCTGCTGTCTGATGTCTTGGCTGCTGTCTGATGTCTTGGCTGCTGTCTGGTGTGTTGGCCGATGTCTGATGTCTGGACTGCCGTCCGGTGTGTTGGCCGCTGTCTGATGTCTCGGCCGCTGTCTGGTGTGTTGGCCGATGTCTGATGTCTGGACTGCCGCCTGGTGTGTTGGCCGCTGTCTGATGTCTCGGCCGCTGTCTGATGTCTGGACTTCCGTCTGGTGTGTTGGCCGCTGTCTGATGTATCGGCCGCTGTCTGATGTCTTGGCTGCTGTCTGATGTCTTGGCTGCTGTCTGGTGTGTTGGCCGATGTCTGATGTCTCGGCCGCTGTCTGATGTCTGGACTTCCGTCTGGTGTGTTGGCCGCTGTCTGATGTATCGGCCGCTGTCTGATGTATTGGCTGCTGTCTGATGTCTTGGCTGCTGTCTGGTGTGTTGGCCGATGTCTGATGTCTCGGCCGCTGTCTGATGTCTGGACTGCCGTCTGGTGTCTCGGCCGCTGTCTGATGTCTGGACTGCCGTCTGGTGTGTTGGCCGCTGTCTGATGTCTGGACTGCCGTCTGGTGTGTTGGCCGCTGTCTGATGTCTCGGCTGCCGTCTGATGTCTCGGCTGCCGTCTGGTGTCTGGACTGCCGTCTGGTGTCTCGGCTGCCGTATGGTGTGTTGGCCGCTGTCTGATGTCTCGGCTGCCGTCTGATGTCTCGGCCGCTGTCTGATGTCTCGGCTGCCGTCTGATGTCTCGGCCGCTGTCTGGTGTCTCGGCTGCCGTCTGGTGTCTGGACTGCCGTCTGGTGTGTTGGCCGCTGTCTGATGTCTCGGCTGCCGTCTGATGTCTCGGCCGCTGTCTGATGTCTCGGCTGCCGTCTGATGTCTCGGCCGCTGTCTGATGTCTCGGCTGCCGTCTGATGTCTCGGCCGCTGTCTGATGTCTCGGCTGCCGTCTGATGTCTCGGCCGCTGTCTGATGTCTCGGCTGCCGTCTGGTGTCTGGACTGCCGTCTGGTGTGTTGGCCGCTGTCTGATGTCTGGACTGCCGTCTGGTGTGTTGGCCGCTGTCTGATGTCTGGGCTGCCGTCTGGTGTGTTGGCCGCTGTCTGATGTCTCGACTGCCGTCTGATGTGTTGGCCGCTGTCTGATGTCTCGGCTGCCGTCTGATGTCTCGGCCGCTGTCTGATGTCTCGGCTGCCGTCTGGTGTCTGGACTGCCGTCTGGTGTGTTGGCCGCTGTCTGATGTCTGGACTGCCGTCTGGTGTGTTGGCCGCTGTCTGATGTCTGGGCTGCCGTCTGGTGTGTTGGCCGCTGTCTGATGTCTCGGCTGCCGTCTGGTGTCTGGGCTGCCGTCTGATGTCTGGACTGCCGTCTGGTGTGTTGGCCGCTGTCTGATGTCTCGGCTGCCGTCTGATGTCTCGGCCGCTGTCTGATGTCTCGGCTGCCGTCTGGCGGCCACAGGCCGGCCGCGGGTTGACAGGCCACCTGTCGGCCGGCAGTAGCGGCGGGCCGCCAGTCAGCCGCCGTCGCGGACTCGCCGGTTCGTGTGACGGCCAGCGACAGGCCTGAGCTGGGCTCAGCTGCGCCGCGGCACGAGTGGCTCGCCAGCTGCACGGTGGACGCGGCGCCGGCGGAAGCTGCCACCTGGGCGTGGGTGCTGGTGACGCCCGAGCGACTGGCATGTGTCGCCCGCGTCGCGGCTGGCTACCAGGTCTGGCTACTGGACGCCAACTTGCCGGACACGGCCGATGACAGCCCGGCCAGCGTCAGCGTCAGGTACGATACAGGGACTGCCACACTGTCAGCGTCAGGTACGATACAGGGACTGCCACACCGTCAGCGTCAGGTACGATACAGGGACTGCCACACTGTCAGCGTCAGGTACGATACAGGGACTGCCACACCGTCAGCGTCAGGTACGATACAGTGACTGCCATACCGTCAGCGTCAGGTACGATACAGGCACTGCCACACCGTCAGCGTCAGGTACGATACTGGGACTGCCACACCGTCAGCCTCAGGTACGATACAGGCACTGCCATATCGTCATCTTCAGATGCAATGCGGTCATTGCCATACCATCAGCCTCAGGCACGATGCAGTTACTGCCATACATTCAGCCTTAGGCATGATGCAGTCACTATCATACCGTCATCCTCAAGCACAATGCATTCAGCCTTAGGCATGATACAGTCACTGTCATACCGTCATCCTCAAGAACAATACAGGCACTGCCATATCGTCATCCTCAGGTGCAATGCGGTCACTGCCATGCTGTTGGCTTCAGGTTCGATGCAGTCACTGCCATATATTCGGCCTCAGGCACGATGCAGTCACTGTCACACTCACACCCAGCCTTATATATGATGCAGTCACTGTCATACATTCAGCCTTAGGCACGATGCAGTTACTCCCATACCGCCAGCCTCAGGTACGATGCAGTCACTGCTATACCGTCATCCTTAGGCGCGATGGAGTCACTACCATATCGTCATCAGGTGCAATGCGGTCATTGCCATACCATCAGCCTCAAGCACGATGCAATCACTGCCATACATTCAGCCTTAGACACGATGCAGTCACTGCCATATTGTCATCCTCAGGTGCAATGTTGTCACTGCCGTATCGTCAGCTTCAGGCACAATGCAATCGCTGTCATTGTCGTCATCCTCAGGCGCAATGTGGTCACTGACATACCGTCAGCCTCAGGTACGATACAGTAACTGTCATACCTTCAGCCCCAGGTACTATTTCATTGCCATATCGTCATCCTCAGGTACAATGCAGTCATTGCCGAACCATCAGCCATCAGCGAGTTGCGATTTTTTCTGTCATCGGACACTCGTCCAGTAGTTTATCAAAGGATGCAGTCTATAATTACACCGCAGTGTAGAAGCCTAGTGTGGTTTTATCATCCACTTGTAACTGTGCTTCACAGCACTGATGGATCTAGGATTTTGTTGAAGGGAGGAGCGAAACTTTAAGGACGTCTTTGCAAGTGGAAAGAATACCTTCGACTTATAAATTCGTTGAGCGGGGAGAGTGCGTAAACTGGAGCCTGCTACAGGATACAGAATCTATTCCGTGTCACAGTATGTCCGAAGTAGCCTTCCCATGTTGTATAAGGGTTGGTTATTGATCAGGTGCTGAGACGGATCGCATACGCACGCTTTGACAAGTATACGTGGCTGTAATGGAGTTTCGATACCGTCCCAGCGAAGTCTAGGCGAATGCCAACCGGGTAGGTTCTGATCCCAGGGTTCGGTTTCTGGTTATCGTTGTGTTGGCAAAGCCCGATTGGGCGAGTTTTGTCACTTGAGTTTGGTGCGTGCAGATGATGCCTTCGCGGTCAGGTGGTCAACACTGAATCCACGGCTCGCGAGTTGTGCTGACGCTGATGTCATATAAAGTAGGTGTGTTGCAAAACATCGTATGTGTTCTAAGCTGGGTTTGTTTAGGTTTTGTTTGTTCTGCGGTGGCTTAGTGTATGGATATATTCACTGTTAATTGAAAAATGTACCGTCAGCAAGAGATGAGATACAATATCTGCCATACACACCGCCAGCCCCAGCTACAACGCAGTCACCAACATATATACCGTCAGCCTCGGGTATAATGCAGTCGCTTCAATACCGTCAGTTTTGGTACAATACCATCGCTGCCATAACCGTCAACGTGTTGGGTACAATACAGTTGTTGCCGTACCGTCAGCGTCGGGTACTATGGAGTCGCCGTATCATCCGCCTCAGGTACGTCATACCGCCAGCTTCCGGTACGGTACAGTCACTGTCATACGGTCAGCCTCAGGTACGATGCAGCAGTGATAAATTATTCGTGAAATAGGGTGGATTACACCACTTTCTGAACACTCAATCGACATCCTTCTCCAAGAAGTATGGACATCCTACTTGCTTATGAAGTTTTCGCGTCTCCTTTCTAACAGTATCTCGTGTATAGGTATCATACCAATGCTCTCGATAAGGAATGGTGATACACGGACATTTCGCAACGCAATTTCAGGTAAAGGGATGAACTATGTGATGTGGCGTACAGTACCAGCTTATAGCGTAGGTATTTATTCTACCTATACCCAATATAGCTCTTCCTAAATTATGAAACTCAAAGCAAATGATAAAGGTACAGTCATAAGGACCTACACCATTGGTTCAAATTTCAGTCCGAAAGACATAAAAAGTATTTTAAATGACACTAATTCCATGACAGATTTCGACATCCTACTGTGCCTGTTTCGACATCTCGCACATAACGAAAAACCATTATTTTAACCCCTGCGATGCAGTCGCTGCCAAACGCTCCCCCAGGTGACAAGCATCTGCTGAGAAGGGGTGCCCAGAAACCACTGCCGAATGATCAGTTGTCCGATAACGAGTGACCATTATCTCGACTAATCGGTGACAAAGCAAGGATTCACACCGAATGCAAGTTCACCTATGGTACCGTATCACATGTGTCGACAGTATGGCAGGTACATGTATCAACAGTATGACAGTACGTGTATCAACAGTATGGCATTATATATGTCGGCAGTATGGCAGTACATGCATTAGCGGTATGACGGTACGTGTATCGCCAATATGGCAGTACATGTGTCGACAGTGTGTCAGTACACTTGTCCTGGCAGTATGGCAGTACATATGTCGATAGTATGGCAGCACATGTGTCGCTTGTGCTGGTGGGTATATGGCAGCAGGTGCGGTCGGCCTGTGTCGGCGGTATGGCAGCACATGTGATCGCCCGTGCTGGGTGGTTATATGGCAGCGAGGGATGCAGTCAGCCTGTGTCGGGCAGTGTCACGGCACATGTTCCGTCTGTGCCGACAGTGTCATAGTACCAGTCTCGCCTGTGCTGTGACAGAGGTAAGCTGCGTCACATGTACGGACATTATGGCAATACCTCCTTCACATGTGCGGGCAGTATGGCAGCACATGTCACATCTATGGGCAGTATTAGAGCAGCACCTGTGTCGTACCTGACAGGCAGTATCAGCACATGTGTCACATATGCAAGCAGTATAGCAGTACCTGTGTCACATGTTTTGTCAGTATGGCAGCACCTGTGCCACATGTATGGGCAGAATAGCAGTACCTGTGTCACATGTACGGTCAGTATGGCAGCACCTGTGTCACAGGTACGGACAGT